>JAOZJS010000649.1:0-23687 GCA_025882695.1 Amerodectes protonotaria
AATAATTATTGAATGGATCTAGATTGAATCGAAGGGTACCACAAAACAAAACCGGATCTTGAGGAATAATCGTGATCCGAGATCGTAGTTTCTGTTTGAGAAAGGAAATGAGATGTATTTCCGAACCCCATTTAAGAGAACTTACATGGAGACCAAGTTTAGAAATATCAACATCATCCACGTTGATGCATCCTTGACAAGCTTCAATGATACGAAACAAAGCCAAAGTGAGCGAAGATTTACCGGCTCCTGTTCGTCCAACAATGCCAATCTTCTCGCCTTCTTTTATGGAAAGATCGATTCCTTTCAGCACCAAATCCAAACCTGGACGATACCTGGTGGCATATTTCCGGAATTCTATCTCACCACGATCAGGCCAGTTTTGTTTTAATGTTTTATCGAACTCGTTATACCATGCAGCTTCCGATTGAACATCGATGTATTCGGAAATACGTTCCACCGATACCGCATTCTTCTCCAATTCGGCAAACATGCGAACACACCAATTCAAGGACATTGTCACATTCATGGCGTACGAAAGTGACAAACCAATTTGACTTCCGGTCAAACTATCTCTAGCCAATGCTGCGGCAAAAGCTGCCAAGAATATAATACAATCGGCGAGAAATTCCAGACGAACTTGTAGCCAATTATGGGCCACTAGACTTGCATGAAGACAACGAAAGTTGTTATCGATCCGAACATTCGATTCTTCAATAAAACGATTGGTAACATCATATGCCCGAATGGTGGAAACACCTTGGATGGTTTCGGAGAAATGGGTGAGTACTGGCGAAATAGATGTTGTTTCAATCCGTTTCAATTGACGACTTGTGGACACATAAAAACGTTGTATGAAAAAATACAAGACCAAAAACGGTATCACAAACACGGAAAACTTTGGCGTCACATAGGATATTATCACCAATGTTGTCAGCACTTGAAAAAAACTTTGTAACAAAATTCTGCCCCACCATAATTGTGGATAACTTGAAACCGGCAAACAATTCAACAAAGTGATACTAACCTTATAGTATAACGGACATTATAATCCAAAATTTCGATATCCGTGCTGAAACGATTCATGATCCTTCCTAATGGGGTTGATTCAAAAAAATGCATTGGTGCATGCACCATACTTGACAAAAATTTTCGATGCCAAAATCTTGATGAATTCAGGGTACCATTTATGATGGATAACCATGCTAAAGTTTCAATCATCACCTGACAAAATCCAATCAATGAATAGGTGGTCAAATATTTAATCGAATCACTTTCTGTTTGTCTTGTGGGAGTCTCGGTCCAAAACGAAACCCATAAATCCGATGCAGCGTGGATAGCAACGCTTAAGAAGTAACAGAAAATGATCAATGTGAACCAAATTGGTGATAATGCCCAGATGAATTTTTTATAAACATTCAGCGATGTCCTTCCGGTTTCTACATTTTCGATTCGGACCAACTTGGCCGCATCGACCATCTGTGAACACGATTTCGGCTCCGAAAAGCTTTCTTTTTTGCTCGCAGATGCTTGTAGGCTGGCGTTACCGTTGGTTTGTTGGTCCGAAACTGTCGGAGATGGCTCGAAGCCATCCATATCCGGTAAACCGGTATTTTCTATATCATGATCACTCTGTGAAAAGCTGTTTATCAATTCTTGGAAGCTCTCATTGGTTGTTAACAATCGTTTGTAGCTACCAGTGTCTTCGATTCTACCATTCTTGATCAAAATTACTTCATCGACCAAAGGCAACAGGTACAAAGCGTTGGTGACCAATATCCGTGTTTTGTTCTTGAGGATGCCCTTATCATTGCTCAAAACCTCTTCGAAAATATGCTTACCAACATGGCTGTCCACTGTTCAATGTCGGAGAAATGAAAAAACATAATTCGAATGATCCAATTATTTTACCTGCAGAAAGTGGATCATCCAACAAGAACAGATTGGATTTTGAGTAGCAAGCTCGTGCAATATTGATGCGTTGTTTTTGTCCACCAGATAGATTGATACCTTTTTCACCGATTTCGGTCAAATCACCGGCCGGCAAAATTCGGAAATCGGATTTCAACGCACAAGCTTCAATAACTTTTGCATATTTCTTGGGATCATAGCGGGAACCAAACAAAATATTGTCTCTAAGCGTCAGATTCTGGATCCAAGCTTGCTGTGGGACAAAAGCCAAGCTTTGTTGATCATCAATACGGATAGTGCCTTGATGTTTGTACATCTCTCCCAATATTGCGTGCAGAAAAGAGCTTTTACCGGAACCGACCGGACCAACCACTGCCACCAGCTTGTTTTTTGCTACCTTCACCGTGATATTTTGCAATGTCAAATGATTAGTGTTCAACAAGCCCCAGGAAAAAGATGCTCCGGAAACAGTGATAACATCCGTTTTCATTGGTTCACGTTGCACATAATTCTGGTTCTCATCTTGATTCAAGAATCTATTCATTCGTTTCACCGAAATGATCCCTTTGGTTACGGTCGAAATCAAGTGTGGTACGAATGTTAATGGTGTCTTTAATGTGTTGAACAAGGCAATGGACACAAATGCTTGCTCTGCATTCAATTGTCCATGGCCAACCACTATGTAAAGCGAAAATGTCACCAAACAGATCAACACGGAAGAACAATTTTCCAATAGTTCCAGAATCAGAGAAAGCAAGCCAATAATTTTGATGCTTCGCAGTTCTTTATTGCGAATTTTGTTGATGACCTCAACGAAAGCTTCTTCCCAAGCGTATAGTTTCAAAACTTTCATACCGTTTAACATTTCCGATATGTTTCGTAAACGTTTATCTTTTAGTTTGGCATTCTGGGCATACATCTTGGCGTTTTTATTGGCCACTGCATAATTGAGAGGAATGGTTGCCACCAAAATGATCGCACCGCAAAACGCTGATGTACCAAATTCATGCCACAACAAATAGATTCCGATCGCTAACTCGATCGGAGCCGACCATAGGTAAGATAACCATGGAAGCGAATCATTGAAACATCTGGTATCCATAGAAATCAAATTGATGATCTCGCCGGTGGTGTATTCTTTTCGGGCATGCATGGCCAACACCAATGTTTTACGATAAATGGCCGATGTTAGCATGTATTTAAGCCGTAATGATAATTTTATCATTCTGTTCTGGTAGTAAGCAGCGATCAAACTTTGTGAAATATTGATCAACATAAAAAAGAACGAGAATAATATTCCCTGCCACAATGGTGATTCTGGATCGGTGCAAAAATGTATCATAAATCTGGAACAAAAAGAACGATCAGTGGCCAATCGAAGTTACTTACTCAAGAAGCACTTACTTGAGAACTATTAGGTTCAACATAATTGAAACATCGCTGACCAACCGCGCGAGGGTCGGAATGAAAAACTTCCACCAATACATTCTTATTACCATGCTCCAGAGATTGACTTTTGTTGGTTGTTTTGCTTGGTGATCTTTTTGGTGATCAGCACAACCATTCTGTTGCGGATGTAAATTATCGTTCGAGATGTTGTCCGATCGGGAAAACAAAGGATGACGCCAAGTTCGGTTGAAATGCTTGAATAAATTTTTGGCTTGATTTCTAGGTGAAACATTCCAGAGATCGTCTTCGGTCAATGGTCGACGCCAACCTTTCATTACCAGATTGTTGTACCACCAAAATGTCAATTTGTTGGGCAACGAAGCTGTGTCTTCGGGACATAATCTGGAGCATTTTTTCTTGTGAGCATCACCACTGTTGGATTCATCGGACATTTTATCGGCAAACGAACAAAGGAAAAATAGGACAATTTTGATGAAACATTCACACGATTGAAAAAACAAATGCTTTTTGGATCGGTGTTCGCGTTCGCTGAACATTGACAATACATCGCAAGGTATTGATATTAGCAAATAGAACCAATTGCAGCCGCAATTAACATAGCCGGATCGTCGTTGCAGTACCAGCAATACAAAAAACAAGCCATAGGTCATGGTTGCGAACCACTTTGAAAATACATGAGCTTTGGATACATAATTTACAATCATTAAATCATCTTCTTGTAGCAGTTGTTGTTGTCTGAAACGTTCTTTGGTCACATAGATCCCATGAAACAATCCAACAATTAGCAAGATGAATGCGAAACTCATTTTGGTTACACTCCTCCAATTGGGCAGAAGTGGAACGCGGTTCGTTTCCGCTTTCAAATAATGATACAGGAAGTAAGGACCAATTATCCATAGAAGAAACATCGGTGGCCAACTCAAGCCAGTATTGATCAAACATTGAGTGAATTTCGGTGTGTCCGTATCCCAGGATAAGCTCTGATTCTAAAATATTCGAAGCAAAGATTTTAACCGGAAACGCCCAGATCGTGTCCATGTGTACATTACCCAAAATGGCGATCCATCATCACAGATATTGGTGAACAAAAATAATACTTTTTCATCGCTATCATTCGACATGATGGTGTGTTAGATGAGGATTGGATCGGATACGACATGTTTTACCTTTGGAAATCGGGTGAAATGTTCTCATTTCGTGCTAATTGAATGTTAAACGTTCATGCAAACTGCATTGTCTTCATTTTTTTAAATGTTACACCTCTGTGAATTGTAACCATCGCCTTTTGGCAATTGAATTTTGGTGAAATCACACCAATAATTTTTAATTTCATAATGGATTATATCGATGGCAACTGGTTTGATTTCACAAGAAATTCACTTGAATTCAATTTATTCGGGCGAAAAAATGTCTTAAAACCAAGTCAATTATGTAACGATGCCAGCGTCTTTGGCCAGTGAATAGAATATTGATCGATTGTTATCCAGCAAAGATTTGGGCGAATCAAATTCTGCTACACGCCCAGCATCCAACACCAAAACCCGATCAGAATCCATGATTGTGTGCAAACGATGAGCGATGGTCAGCACGGTACAATCCGCAAATTCTTTTCGTATGGTTTCCTGGATCAACGAATCGGTTTCTAGATCAACGGCAGCAGTGGCCTCATCCAGAACCAGTACATTGGTACGACGCAACAGGGCACGGGCCAAGCAAACCAATTGTCTTTGACCAACTGATAGATTCTCACCAGCTTCAGAAATCTCATATCCTAAACCGGATTCTAGTCCTTGAACAAATGATTTCAAGTGAGATAGCTCCAAAGCATTCCATAGTTGTTGATCGGAATAATTATCGAATGGATCCAGGTTGAATCGAAGGGTACCACAAAACAAAACCGGATCTTGAGGAATAATCGTGATCCGGGATCGTAGTTTCTGTTTGAGAAAGGAAATGAGATGTATTTCCGGAACCCATTTAAGAGAACTTACATGGAGACCAAGTTTAGAAATATCAACATCATCCACGTTGATGCATCCTTGACAAGCTTCAATGATACGAAACAACGCCAACGTGAGCGAAGATTTACCGGCTCCTGTTCGTCCAACAATGCCAATCTTCTCGCCTTCTTTTATGGAAAGATCGATTCCTTTCAACACCAAATCCAAACCTGGACGATATCTGGTTGCATATTTCCGGAATTCTATATCACCACGATCAGGCCAGTTTTGTTTTAATGTTTTATCGAATTCGTTATACCATGCAGCTTCCGGTTGAACATCGGTATATTCGGAAATACGTTCCACCGATACCACATTGTTCTCCAATTCGGCAAACATGCGAACACACCAATTCAAAGAAATTGTCACATTCATGGCGTACGAAAGTGACAAACCAATTTGACTTCCGGTCAAACTTTCTCGAGTCAATGTTGCAATAAGAGCAGCAAAGAATACCATACAGTTGGCGAGAAATTCCAGGCGAACCTGAAGCCAAATATTGGCCACTTGAGTTGGATAAAAGCAACGTTGATTATGATCAACTCGACGATTTGATTCTTGAATAAAGCGATCGGAAACACCATACGCTTTGATGGTGGAAACACCTTGGATGGTTTCGGAGAAATGGGTGAAGATCGGCGAACGTGAAACCGATTCGATTCGTTTCAATTGACGACTTGTGGACACATAAAAACGTTGTATGAAGAAATACAAGATCATAAACGGTACCACAAACGCCAAAAACATCGGAGTTGTAGACGATACAATCACCAAAGTTGACACTACAGTGAATGTGTTGTTCAGCAAGACTCTTCGGGAGGAATGAGCGAATCAATCATCGGTTCATATGCTCAATAATAATAGTATTACCTGAGATTGAATTGAATATAATTGTCCAGAATGTCCATATCTCTGCTAAAACGGTTGATTATTCTGCCCAACGGTGTTGAATCGAAGAAATGCATCGGTGCATGGGCAATGCTTGTTAACAATTTACGATGTAAATTTTTCGCCGCATTCATCGTACCATATATGATGGACATCCAACCGAGGATCACAAAAATCACTTGACAAAATCCAATGGCAAAATATATGATCAGATTTACCGTGGTGTCCGTGTGTGGATCGTTTTTGGTTTTGTCCGTCCATATCGAAAGCCATACATTGGCAATAGCACTGGAACCATTGCTTCCAATATAAATCAACAAGATCAATGTTGACCACATTGGTGATAATGCTGAGAAAAACTTTTTATAAATGCTAAACGATATTTGTCCGGTTTGTACGCTTTCGTTTTCAACCAATTTGGCCACATCGGTTTTTGTTAGTGCAGATTGCTGCGATGGTGATGATGATTTGATTGACAATTGTGTGTTATGCCTGGAGAATCGTCTGGGTTTGGCCATGGGCACTTCAACACTGATCGAACGTGGCAGACCTTTGATTTCTTCCAGTAGTTTTGCTTCGATCATAGCTGCGGATGCTAGCGAAGCAGCCTCTTCTTGATCATCATCCATGGTCTCACCATAATCTTCTTCTTCCTGGTTGGTTTGCATCGAACTTTTGATCAATTCTTGGAAATTTTCATTTCTGTCCAACAATTGCTGGTAGCTACCAGTGTCTTCGATTTTGCCATTCTTGATCAAAATCACCTCATCAACAAGTGGTAGTACATATAGGGCGTTGGTCACCAATATGCGCGTTTTGTTCTTAAGGATACCTTTCTCGTTGCTCAGCACCTCTTCGAAAATATGTTTCCCAACGTGGCTGTCCACTGTTCGAGGTTTAAAAAAATCATCAAAAATCAAACATGAAGAACCGAAATCGAAATCCGGTGATTTTACCTGCAGAAAGTGGATCATCAAAGAGGAACAGATTGGATTCGGAATAGCAAGCTCTTGCAATGCTGACACGTTGTTTTTGGCCACCGGATAGATTGATGCCTTTTTCGCCGATCTCGGTTTGATCACCACCGTCGAGCATATCAAAATCCGGTTTCAAAGCACAGGCCTGGATAACTCGGTCATATTTGTCGCGATCATAGCGGAGACCAAACAAAATATTGTCTCTGAGCGTCAGATTTTGAATCCAAGCTTGTTGCGGTACAAAAGACAAACACTGTTGACTATCAATGCTGATGCTACCTTGATGTTTGTACATTTCGCCCAACAATGCATACAGGAAAGAGCTTTTACCGGAACCGACCGGACCAACCACCGCGACTAGCTTGTTTTTCGGTATACTCACCGTTATATTGGACAGCGTAATCGGACTTGGTGGTTTATTCTCATCATCACCACCCTGCTGGTCATCTTCTGTTGAGCCCCATGAGAAGGAAGCCTTGTGCACCATCACTGCATCCTCTTTCATTGTGGTACGTTGGACATAATCTTGATTTTCGTCTTGGTTCAAAAACTTGTTGATACGTTTCATTGAGACCAGTGTTAGGATCAGGTTAGAAATCATACTCGGTATCATAATCAACGGTAAGCGCAACAGGTTGAACAATGAAATAGAAACAAAAGCTTTTTGTGCATCCAACGTTCCACCAGCTACAAAGATGTAAAGCGTGAAGGTGGTCATTGAAACCAAAAACGGTGAACAACTGCCCAAACAGATGAATATGGATGAAATCAAACCAGAACGTTTGATGTAATACAATTCTTTTTCACGGATTTTGGCAATCATCTCGATGAATGCTTCCTCCCATGCATACAGTTTCAGTACTTTCATGCCGTTCAACATTTCCGAAATGGTTTTCAATCGTTTATCTTTCAACGACATTTGTTTTCGTTGAATTTTTTTTACTTGATTCGCCACCAATCCATTGATCGGAATCGATCCCACCATTATGATCACACCGCCAATAACGGATGGACCCAATTCTTGCCATAATAAATACAAACCGATGGCCATCTGTATGGGAGCGGTCCACAAAAAACAAAGCCATGGTACCAATTCGGTGAACCGTTGCGAATCGACCGCCATCAAATTGACGATTTCGCCGGTGGTGTAATTTTTTCGGGCATGCATGGCCAAAACCAAAGATTTTCTATAAATGATGGATATTAGCACGCTTTTCATACGTAAAGCCAACATTGTCATCCGATGTGTTTGGTAAGCAGAACAAATGCTTTGGAAAATGTTGGTGAGCATGAAAACACCCGAATAGAATATTCCTTGCCATAATGGAGCGCTAAGATCCATGCTGAAATTGATCATATACCTGAGGGTACATTGTGCAACGATAAACCAATACAATTGTCGAGATCCTTCGAACGCTTGGTACTTACTTCAAAACCATCGGATTCACCAACTGCAAAAGATCGGTAACTAGACGTGCAAACGATGGCAGCAAAAAATAAAACCAAAACATTTTGGTGAATAGTAACCAGAGATTGATTTTAGGAGCTTTGGTTGAAGTGCCTTGTTTTTCCGATTGTTTGTGTTGTTCGGCAGTGATCTGGTCAAAATGACCATTATCTTTGGGGTAATGGTTGCCGTTTGTAGCGGGCGATTTTTCGTGGCTATACTCCGAATAAGTCGGATGGCGCCATAATCGATTGAATTGATTGAATAAATATCCTGATTGATTCCAGGATGGTAGATCCCAAAGATCGGCCGGTGTCAATGGTCGACGCCAACCTTTTATGGCTAAACTGGTGAACCACCAAAATGTTAGTTTGTCGGGTATCGATGATGTTTCCTTGGGGCATAATTTAGAATATTTCTTATTTTTTTTCGACATCCAATCATTTTGGGCTTCAACAATCATCGAAGAAGTTCGACCACAGGTAGTTGCACCATTGGTGATTTCTTCAATGTTTGGAAGTTTTTCGGCAAACGAACACAGAATAAACAAGGCGATTTGTATGGAATATTCTATGTAAATATAAGACAAATGACTTGTTGATCGATATTGGCGTCCATTGAGTATGACAAATGTGTTGAAGCTGATTGAAATCAACAGGTAAAACCAAACACATCCACAATTGATAAAACCGAATCTTCGTTGAAGCCACAACAATGCAAAACATAAAATATAGGTCAGAACTGCGAACCAACTGGAAATGACCTGTGCTTTGGATATATAATTTGTAATCACTGGATCTACATCATTCTCCAGCAACGATTGTTGTTCGGCGCGATCCTTGGTCGTTTGGATGGCGTGAACCAATCCAACAATCAACAAGATCAAAACCAGAACCATTTTTGTGACAATCCTCCAATTCCATCTTAACGGAGGGCGATGTTTGCCTCTTATAGCGTAATCGAAGATAATGTAAGGACCTATCAACCATAAGAGGAACATCGGTGGCCAACTTAGGCCGGTATCTATGAAACACGGAGTCAGTTCTGGTGTAGGAGTATCCCAAGATAGGCTTGAATTCTGTGAACAATTACCGAAACAAATAATGCGGGATGAAAATTCCCGGCTGCGCAATCTTTTATATGGTGCAACATTACCCAAATCGGTGATCCATCATCGCAGATTTTCGTGAACAAATACACAACACCCGGATCGTTGGGTGAATCGTCCGACATGATCGTTGTAGTATTCGTGTGATCAATTCACTCGTATGCAAATGTGAAGTGATTCTTTTGGATTAGGAAAATTGAATGATCAAATTAGCGAGGCCATAACCTTGCTTATATTGTCTCCGAATTATTAAAAGAATCATTTTTTATAATTGTCACGTATTAATTACGTTGGTGAACAGTGGCGATAGTAAACCACAGTCGTTTTGGCTTTTTAATGACCATAAAAAGACTGCGAAAATGCGATGATTGGTACCTTGAATTCAAGGATTTATGACCGTTTAAAAACCTGTTTCCACATTAAATTTATCGCATCTGCGGATAACGGTTTTAATTTACAATCTTCCATAACGGGAAAAATTTTGGAGTAATCATCATTTTTAATTCCAATTGGATCGTTTAACCAACGTTTTTACGAAAATTCAAACTTTAAATTCCCTAATAATAATTTCGAAGTGCATTTTTTCCCGACAGCAATTTAAAACAATGTCAATTAAGAAAAACATGGTATCATTATTACAGCAGCCATTATCATCTACATTCAAATGAGATTTTGGGAAACAACCAGATTGCCCTAAAAAAGGACAATTTTGCCTGTCCCCGTCAGTACATCGGCCGATGTCACCATGGCCTTCAATGACCATAAATTTGCATTTAAAAATCAAAAAAATGATTTTTCCTCTGTTTTCCTATCCGAACCCTCCGCCACCGAGGAATGCCATTCACCTTAGTCCGACTGAGTTGTTTTTTTTTTTTGAAAGGATCTTGAGAATTTCCTGCTAAGAGCCTGACAGATCGATTGGAAAGTCGCAAATTTCAAAAAATCAAATTTTTCTTTTTCCAACCCAAAAGACAGTGGGGTTTAAGTGATGGACCAATCAGAGAGAGGAATACGCCTTTTTCTCCTGTTATTAGTGTGTCTCATCATCGAGTCAAATCACAATCAACCAATCAGAGGGAAAAACGGCTCTTATAGGCGTCAAATATGCACAGACTTGTATGGTTAAAGCTGATCACTATTTATAGGTTTACATTGTCTCGTCATCAGGTCACATTGAACAAATCAGAGAGAGGAATACGCCTTCTTCTTCTGTTAATAGTGTATCTCGTCATAAAGGCAAATCATCATCGGACTAATCAGAGAGAGAAATATAGCTTCGTCCACTGTTTATAGTGTAGCAAACAATAACGAGAGGAAGGCTAGAAATATGTGTGGTGGGTTGGTTTTAAAAAAAATTAACAAGATACTAATGTCGTAATATAGGAAGAAAAGTATCTTAAAGACCGCCTTCACCTCGAAGATCTTTGAGTTACGGCAAATCTTAACACGCGTAAAGTATTCTTTCAAGCATCGTACAGACTACTCCAACTTAGTCGTCTTCTACCAAAAAAGCCGGTCCAGAATTTTTTTTTTTGCATTCTACAGCTGTCTGCAGCTTTGAATTAGCCTTTCCCGATCTGTTTTTGATTCTTGTCGAGAATCCAGAGAATCTCAAATCAGAAGTTTTGTCCTGAAAACATGGCTTTATGGTGCGACAAATATCGTCCTCAACGTTTCCAAGATTTCCAATTCCATCAGAATGAAGCTGAACGTTTGAAAAAATTGATTTCCAATGATAATTTCCCTCATCTTTTCATTTATGGTACATCTGGTTCAGGCAAACGAACTTTAGTACGTGCTTTGCTCTATGAATTATTCGGGGCGTCAGCGAAAAAATTACGAATAGAATCGAAAATATTCGAAGCCCCCTCTGGCAAGAAGATCACCCAAAGTTTTCTTTCTAGTAATTTTCATTTGGAAGTGAATCCAAGTGAAAATGGTTACTATGATCGTGTGGTGGTACAAGAATTGATCAAAGAAGTTGCTACAGTTAGTTCATTGTCGAAAAAATATCATTTCAAAGTGATTGTCATTGATGAAGCTGATCGTTTAACCAAAGAAGCTCAACAATCATTGCGTAGAACCTTGGAAAAATATGTTTCAACATGTCGTGTGATTTTGATTGCTGAACGTTCCAGTAAAATAATACCAGCATTGAAATCACGTTGTTTGATGTTGAGAAACGCTGCACCAAGCCATGAAGAAATTCGAATCGTTTTGAAAAATATCAGTATTGCCGAAAATATTGGATCTCTCGATACAATAATTGAAAAGGTTTTGCCTAAATGTGATCGTAATCTGCGCAGAGCTATACTATTGTTTCAAATGGCAGCCAACAATGATAAAATACTCTCGTTGATCAAACAAAACCGACCGATTCCAGATTTGCAACAGTTTGTTTGGCAGCAAAAAATTGAAGAATTGTCAAAAAAACTGACCAAAACACAAACAGTGTCCAAAATCAGCGAAATACGAATGGCATTGTATGATCTGCAAACGCATCTCATTCCAAACGATGTTTTACTCCGAACATTGGTTTTGGATTTGATGAAATTATGTTTGGATGACGATATGAAATCCAATTTAATTACGATCGCATCCGAAGCTGATCATCGGCTATCCATGGGCGGTAAACCAATCATTCATTTGGAACTGTTTTGCGTCAAATTCATGATGGTTTATCGCTGCACCGTGGAAAAAGTTGCCTTCGATCTTGATTCTCCAATGGACTTGGATTGAATCATTTATTTTAGATTGAATCATCATCCTCATTTATTCTGAATTTTGCCCAAAATAAAACGATTATTCTTTCTTTCAGCGGCAATCGCGATATGAATCAATTGAACATAATGTGTCTGGTTTTGCTAGAAACAGTTTTCCGCTATCAGAACAGATGCACATCTGATAAATATCAGGCTTTTCAATATAATCCTCTATCCTGGATAATTGCCTTGAGAATCCTCTATTTCCAGCGGTTGTGTTCGATGTTTCATCATCGATAGCCAGCATCAATCTTCGCATTTGGATAGAATCCGCATCCAAGGTTATCTGTTGTTTCGGACATTCGAGGGAAACGATAATCGAGAATAGTTTGGGATTGAATTTTACAGTCTTACTTTTCCGCCATTAGATTTCAAAATAAGATCATCGTAGGTTATCACCGATGTTTGGCCCGCTTTAGATTCCAAATGTACAGATTTTGGTCCTCGTAATAATAATCGTCCTTGTGGTGAGAATAATTTCAATTCATCATTGATCGAGTTCTCAATCAAAGTTGTTTGTAAAGATAATGGCAAGGTTAAACTGTTGATACCTAGGTTATAGGAAAACAAACGATTCGAGTATTTGAAACTATCCAGGGAAAAAACAATACCATTGATTTTGATCCCGTTTGTTCGAAGGGTTAATTGTTGGATTGAATTATCATTCGTTGTTTGATTGAACTTTTGCGAGCTATTTGCAGAACTCGTTGTGTTCGACTTTTCGAAGGAATCCAAGGCAAACATTAAACGTTCCTTACGATCATAAATCTCGAAATGATTAGTGAAAATTTGCACAAGATCCTTGGTCAATATGATTTTGGTTTCGGTTTGATTCGAATCTGGATCATCATCCAAGGACCATAGTGAACGAAATGTTATGTTACCATTTTTAGAGGTGAATTTCAATGGTTCACGAGCAGGATATGAATGTACCTCTTTGGCGAACAATAGTTTTTCGAACACAGCCGAACCTTTAAATTTGATTTGGTCAGGAAGATCCGGTGGCGAAAGATCAATACCGCCGATACCGGTCTGTTCCAAATAAGGGTATGGGGATGAAAACCGAATTCAAAACTGCTCAGAATATGACTTTTAAGCAAGGATCTTACCGAGGCGAATCCCAACACGGAAATGATCCAGAATGCTAGCGCAAAATTGATACCAACCAGAACAACATTGATGATTAGAAAAATGTAGAGAATCTTTTTACGCCAACCATAGATACCAATCTCTTGTTCGTAATGCAATGGTGGCATCATCATGTATTGATCTGCATCCATGAATGATTGAGATTCTGGTTCGGGAAAATTTTGATCCTCGTCCATAACATTGCTCATCGGAAACGGATAATTTTGTTCCGGTGGCATCGGCAACGGCATTGATGGTGGATGAAGCTCTTGATCTTGATGTTGTAGTTGTTGCTCTTCTGGCTCATCATCTTGATCATCCTGAATTTCCGGATGGTCATCCAGACGTGTTTCCAATATACGAATTGTGGGTGGTTGCGAGATTGGATAATTGGTATACATGATTCCGGAACCGATGCCCGAGTACAGCGTTGAAGATGTTGGTCGACTTGGGCTGCGGCTCAATCGTTCCATTGGAATCGTTTCTGTTGCTGCTTTTTTGGTTTTTCGGTTCAACCAGAACCGTCCAGAATATCCAGATGTATCGTGTTCAAAGTAATCATCGAACTAAAAGATGATCACATAATAAATTGTAATAGTTGGCAACCAAATCAAAACAACAGCGACTAACAACCAGAATCCTTGCTCTTCATATTGAGCTCTATCATTGATATATATTCTTTTGATTCAAAAATAGATCACCGACCAACAGTTGAAGAGTGAATGCAGCTCGAATCGCACCATCATTATTTTAGAATATTTATGCTAAAACACCACCAGTGTGATTTAGTGTTTAGCTTTTCCACAAAAAGTCCTTGATTCTTCAATGTTTGTCGGAAAATCAGAATGATAGAGTGTTTCAAAGATGGTAATTATAAACAAATCTTAAAATGTTGAGAACCAGCAATTTTGCAGACTTGTTGCTTTTTGCATTTTATTGTAATCAACGATCATTGTTGTAATTAAATTTTAAACATTTAAAATAAACTAAGACAAATTTTTATTGAAGTGGTTTCCTACCTTTATTTAAATGCTAATCAAATATCAAACGTTGATAGAATCAAAGGTTGTAAAGGTATTTTAAATATGATGATTATCGCTTAAAGAAACAACATCAAACAACACTTCGAATCAATTTCGATCAAATTTCTTTGGATTGGTTTTGTTCCGTCGCTGAGCTTTGGTTGAAAGTCGAAAACTGCCTACTTGGTCTTCAAGCAAAATGGCTTTTTTGTTTGGAATCAACGAAAAAATTTGGTCTTCCGTGATAACCACAGAGAAGGGGTCACGGAAGTTGTTACAACATCGAATCGTGGTTTTGACGATTACGTTTTTAGCATATGCTGTTTTTCATATGTCCCGTAAGCCGATGTCGGTGGTTAAATCTAAACTGTATCAAGTTAACACTACTAGCCCGCAAAATTGGCCACCATTCGATGGACCGAATGGCCTTACCATTTTGTCCATGATGGACGGTGTTTACTGGGGTTCCTATGCGTTTTTCATGTTTTTCACCGGAATCTTGGCTGATCGCTGCAATCTGAGATATTTCCTCTCGATTTCATTAGCATTATGTGGTTTGATGTGTATCATTTTCGGCCTAGCCTATCCATTGAACATTCACTCGCTGGCATTCTTCATCATCATGCAGATTTTGAACGGTGCCTTGCAAACCACCGGTTGGCCAACGGTGGTGGCCATTGTTGGTTCTTGGTTCCAAACATCCAAAAAAGGTCTAATCATGGGTGTTTGGAATTTGCACACCAATGTCGGCAACATTGTCGGTTTGGCCATTGCCGGAGCGTTTGTGGAACACAATTGGGGCTTGTCGTTCATGGTACCCGGATTCATTTGCATCATTATGGGCTTCATATGTTTTCTACTGATCATTCCCAGTTAGTATCGTGGCTACATCCTCAATTTTAACTGAGTTTATCATGACTTTTTGCGAATATTTTCCTTTTTTTTCGTGATCAGAACCAAGCCATGTCGGCATCAATCAAGAATCTGATTGTGACCAGAAAATAATCCCGGAAAAAGAAAAGGCAATCACTTTTTTGGACGCGTTGATGATTCCGGGCGTGATCGAATTTTCCCTGTGTCTAGCATTCGCTAAATGTGTTTCGTACGTGTTCTTGAATTGGCTGCCTAAATTTATCGAAGAAAACGGTTGGTGATCATCTTATAGAACTAGATGTTTATTCAAACGGATCGTTTCTTTTTTCCCTGTAAATTTGTAGATCATTATAGCGCTCAATCTGCAGCATACTTATCGACCGTGTTCGATATTGGCGGAATGATTGGATCGGTGATTGCCGGCCTTCTTGCCGATCGAACCGATTCTAGCGGTCTGGTGTGTATCGGTTTCCTAGCATTAGCCATTCCATGCTTGTTGCTATTCTATCTATTCTCGCATGTTTCCATGACATTGAACATCGCTCTGCAATTCATATCCGGATTTTTCATCAATGGTCCATACTCATTGATCACCACAGCTGTATCCGCTAATTTGGCTTGCAAGGTTCCATCGCATAGCGCAATGGCGACTGTTTCGGCCATCATCGATGGTACCGGCAGTATCGGAGCGGCCATAGGACCCGCTATCACAGGCCCACTGGTTGATCATCTTGGCTGGGATTCAATTTTCTACATGTGCATGTTGATGAATCTCATAGCAGTGTTGTGTTTGACTCGGGTTGGTCTTGGTGAATTTCGACAATTTAAATCAAGATGACCTTTGATGATTGGATCCAATTTCGCTTCAGAAATTTAGAAATTATTTGAAAATTTTGAAATAAATAGGTTTTCCAATTGCCGACGAGAGATGTCGCTGTCATTCCCGCCCTTCTGCTCTTTAATTTTAAAATTTTTAGTTCATAGATGGCTCTCAAAGTATTTTAGCCATTGTCAGAGACACAAATCACATGTTTTCTCTCTAAATAAAAACAGTTGTTTTTGAGACAATTTTCAAAAATTGGTCAAAATTAATTTCTACTTTTCAACATGGAACCAAGCACATCCAATATGAATTCAGCTATAAATATTCAGCAGAAAATCCTGGAAAATTTGAATAAAATGCGTGCTGAACAGCGTGCTTTATCTCAGAAAACTGCAGATTTAGAACAAGATGCCGCAGAACATCGGTGAAAATTTTTTTTATCTGAATTTAAATTCATTTTTAATTGTTTTGAATTAATTTTTTGCTGAAAAGATTGGTTATCAAAGCTTTGAAAGATGTTGAAGCTGAACGTACTTGCTATCGTCTTATTGGTGGAATTTTGATTCAACAAACAGTTAAAGATATTTTACCAGATTTGGAACAGAATTGCGAAAAGGTCGGTGTTTTTTAAATGTGTACAATTTATTTAATCTTTGTTTTTGTGAGAATAGTTAAAGCAAACCGCTTCAACTTATCGTGATAATGTCAAAACAAAAGGAGTGGCCATTACTGACTTTGTTCAAAAGCACAATCTTGGCCCATTTTTAAGAGCACAAAATTCTGGTGGCGGTGGCATTCCTGTTGTGGAATCTTCATCAAGCCAAGAACCACAACCATCTACATCATCATCATCACCCAACACCAAAGATAAAACTTCAAAATCTGTTTTAATTGAATAAGAATCATAACGATGTTGATATTGGAAAATTTTGAATGTAATTTTTGTCCATCTTTTCAAATGATGAGACTAAAATAAATTATCAAAAATAAAAACCGAAAAATATTTATATCAAAATCAATTATATCACAATCAATTTGATTTTTTTGCAGAATCCAGGTGGTAACGATCATCATCCTCATCATCAAACAATTCGGCCATCAAAACATGTGACTTGACGTCCCAACCATTTTGATGCATTAGAATGGCAATTTTGGTGAAATCTTCATCGTGGCTGGAAAAAGCCACCGTTGGTTGTGTATCACGATTTTGTTCCAAAAACATTTGATAACGATAGATAAAACATAATGTTTCAATCATCAACATTGGTGATGGTTCAGGAATGAATATTTTGAATTTTGGATATTCTTCATCGATCAGAACAACATATCTGTCGGTTGCGTAGCATGTTTTTCCATCTAAATCACAAGGTTTTCGATAAAATCGTACCTGTTCAAATATTTTATCATGTTTTCGGCGTAAGAAAAATAGCACATTTTCTTGTTGGTTGATCGATGGCACCGAAAGATTTGCATAATCATTATTAAAGTAGTTTTCGAGAAAGATCGCCAAACGTTTTGCATTAAATATTTCGATTTGAACAGATTTCACTGCACGATAGTTAGCATAGATATGTACTGTGGTGAAGAATGAGAACATTATCCAAATAAATCTAAAAAGAGAGAGAAAAGTATGGCTATCAGAATCATATCATTAATCTTGGTGACAATTTCTGATCAAACATACAAGGATCGCTCGGAAATCAAAGGAATGATGAGCAATGAGAAAACCAAGGCTAATAAATTCACAATACGTTCTTGACTCTGATCCTTGGCTGATACATCGGCCATATTGTTACATTTGGCTTGCTTTAGGAAAAGGTTCAAATGAATCTGGTTCAAGCGAAATTGGAACTAAATGCACTTACATGTTGAGTAAGTGCAGCTCTGGTAGCTCCACCGGCGATGCCAACCAAAGATCGTAAAACACTGGATAAGCATTGAATCCAAATGAAAAGGCTTTTCAAGCACAAGGGACTTAATAGATCTACAAATATGGCAATATCATTGATTATATCGGCAAACAAACGCCAACGTTTACAATCAGAATCCATTCTTGTCGATTGAATAGTTGCAAACAACAGGGAACCAATGATCGATGTTCCATCTTTTGATTAGGAAGAAAGATCGCAAAATCAGAAACAATCTTCGTCTTTTAATCGTTTGTTGTTTTTCAAAAAAAACCTTTTAAAATCCAAGTCATGGTAGCAGCTAGAACTGTTGCGTTTGCATCACCAACGCCGACTCCTTGGATTCCCAAAATGAAATATTAAATTAGAAACAAGTAAGGTCCTTGGCGACAAGAACCATGAGTTTCAAACCTTGAAAAATTGCTCGAGTTGCAAGATGATTCATGATACTGGATGCAAATGCTTGTACACTATCCCAGCATTGATATTGGAAATAATCTTGGCTAACCGATTTCGGGTAGCCATTAGGCAAGAAGGCTTTCTAAAAAGAGAAAAAAATAGAACCTAATTTAAGAACAAGGATGAAGCCCTAAAGCCAAGGATCAAACCTTGAAGATTTTTTTGAAATTTATCATGATCCAGCAAGAATGGATGGAAATTATCAAAATTCTAGGATTTGGATTCAGGCTCCCTGAACACCTTTCATGCGGATCACATAACAATATGGAGCAAGGCATGGATCACCAATGCCATCTATATTTGGAACCGGTGACAACAATATTCTCTTTAGAATCCAACATCATCATCATGGGATATTTAGTAGTTTTTTATTATTGAAACAAAATACAAACAAAAATCGCTATTCAACATTAGGATAAAACCAATGTTTATGATGGCAACCATGCAGCGACGGTTCCGTTGTAGTTGTGGTGGTGGTGGTGGTTGTTGTATGGATTCCACACGGAATCTGGAGATCAGGATGATAATGATGATGATGCCACCAAAACCACCAATCATTTTGAATCCCGGAATCGGGCCATAGACCAATAGCAACGTCATCATCATTAACCACAGGATTATCAGGAATGATTGAAGCCTTCATGGTACTGGTGGGGGGCTTCAATGTTGTGGTGGAGGCCATTTTTCGGAAATAATCCCAAATAGTTTCCACTGTTCCGTGTTGATGTTCATCCGGTAACATCGCTGAAGAACCAAGACATATCATCAAGGTGTAGATCATGGTGGGGCAAAGCAATGGTAATGGTTTCATGGTGATGATGATCTATTTTATTTTTGGTCTCGCTCAAATATATATCGGCCCCAAAAACTAGATTGAATTTTTCTGCTTGGTCACTTCCTCATTGGCCACGATTCGGACAATCCGAAGATGGCCGAAACTAAATTGCAAAAAATGCGGGGAAAAAGCCAGCTTGTTTAAAAATGATGGCCACACCATTGTCATCATCGTCGAAATGGATATTGTCATCAATTTTAATTTTTTTTTCTGTTTGTTCATTCTGGGGCGGACGATTAGAAATTTCTCCGCCCCATCAAGGATACGACAAATAAGACGGAGAATTCAATTACTGCTTTGATGCGTGTGCGTGTGAGTGTGTGGGTTGAAACCAAGAAATAACTTATTAGATTAAGTGGTACGCGACATAAATCCAGGCGTGGAATCCGTGGCAGTGTGAGGGAGGAGCATATATTTCATAATCGTAGATAAATGAAATCCAATAAATTTTCCCTAGATAAATCCGAAAAGCGGGAAAAATGTGAAAACCAGGATTTTGTTTCCTTTCTGGTTGTTTGTTTGTTTGTTTGTTTGTTTGTCGTCCAAATCAATTGGCTTAAATATTTTTGCGCCCAAAAGCTATTATTTTATTGGCCTTTCCAGAGATTCCAAGAAATCCTTGGCGATGCTCCCTTCTCTTTCTTGTTAGCAAACAAAGTTTTAACAGTTTGCGTCAAAATTCGGCCTCCAATTAACCCGAATCATCATTGATCCTTGATTTGGATCCTTGGTCTGGCAGCCATACGCCCCTTAGGATTTTCCGTTAACATTAGTCCATTAATGATTGTTTCGACTATTGAATGACGATCAAATTGATTGAATTGTTCCAATCCGAATTTAGTAATGATTATTATTTGAAATTGAAAGATTGATTGCAAACAAAAACAAAATGTGCATTTGACTTTGGTTGGTTGGTTGGTTATTTGGATCGCCTGTGGAATGTTGTTGGATCGATCGATCGATTCATTCATTCGGTCTCAAAACATGACAAAAAAACGACCGCAAAATGAATGGAATGTGTACGCGCCCAAAATCCGTTGTTGGAAGCGGCGTCTATGGATGATGCCGAGGGTGGTAATGGTGGTAGTGGTGGTGGTAGTTTTTTGCTTCCTTTTGGATATTCATCGCACCATCATCCAAGTTTTCGCTTTCTGGGAAGGTTGTTGCACATGCACCATGCTGCAAAAAAAAGCTACAAGCTTGAAGAAAAGCTAAACCTCATAACATCCCGAAATACATTGGCAACAACAGACCGTTACCAGCAACAGCAACCGCCGACACTCCGTTTCCATCATCGCCAACCACCCGACCAGCCAACCAACCAACCAATCAGCCAATCAACCAGCATCGACATCCACAAACACTTTGCATTTGTTTTATCTAGGGCCCCGTTACATCTCAGCAACCGAAAACATTCTTCCTATGTCTCTTCTCTCTCTCTCTCTCTCATTTCATCCGTCTTTCTTGTTGAAACCAGAAGCTCTTTGATCGTGCCCCTTGATCAAACATTTGGCTAAATTCCCTTGGATCATTCAAACTTTGAAGATGATTTAGTGAGTTTGTGCCTGGGTGCATGAGAAAATACCACCACTTCAAGCAAACATCATCATAACGACAATAATAACGATGATGGTGACGATGTTGGAAACAATGGCAACCATCCAGCCAACTAGTCAATCAACCAATAAACAAATTGAACCAAGTTGAAGCCGAATAACAACAACGTGTTTGATCAGCTTTCATTAAGTTCAGGATTTTTTTTGTTTGATGGTTTTGAATTATCGGAAGATACCACCAGAAATCAGCCGGTCGGTTTTAAAAAGCACAAATCAAATCAAATCAAATCGCAGAAAACCAGAGAAAAAGATACAGATTATGAATGTGTGGTAAGTTAGCAGCATCACAAGAAAAATTTCTGTGCTTATTTTTGCTACATAGTTGCATGGTTTATGTCTACGAAGATTTGCATCGAGAAAAACGCGAGAGAGAGAGCGTGGTCTATTTACTAATTATTGATTGATTGGGTTGATTCGATCATCTGCAACGAAACACACATGGTTTGAGAAAAAGACCAAGAAAGAAGAAGAAGCATCGACCAAGAAATCACAAGAGGATTAAGTTGATCGGTGTACCATTGATTTCAAATACATTTTTAATGTTGTTGTTGCCGGTTTGTTCCGGTGGAATTCTGGTTTAAGTTGGTTGTTGCCATGAACATTGTTACCATTATTTGATTTCTATGATTCGATTAAATGATTAATTGATTCGATCGTCCGATCGATCTAGTACCGGTGATTGTTTGGATGATTGGTAAGCATCAATATTATTTCTATAAACAGATACTAGATTAATCTTTGGCGTTGGCTAAAATTGATTTTCACGCCACCAATTTCGATTATTCTCTGTTTGGTGGTGTTATCTGCTTGGTTCCAGCACTGTTCTTTGAACCAAGGGAAAACAGTCTCGAACAAAAGAATGGTGTTTGTAAACAGAGAATATAAGAGAGGAATCGCTCTTGAGAATCCACCAACCACTCTTACATCGATTGGTGGTAACGTTAAATGTGTTTGCTTTACAAATAAACAAGTTGCCAATGAAAACCGAAATAATTCTTTGACACTCGACCTTTATTTGTCCACGGGTTTGGGGAACAATTTTTCATTTATCGGGATGTTTCATTTTTGTTTGGTTTGTCCGAGATAGAGTGCAACCAAAAAAAAATGAGCCACATCCTTTTGAACCCCCAAGGGTCTTTGCTCTTTTATCTTCCTCTCTCTCGGTGTGTGTGCGTTTGATTCGATATTTTTTCCTGGTTTCTCGCTGCCTGAATCCCAAGAATTCAATCGAACAAATTGATTTCATTTGACGAACAAAAACAAAAAGTGAAAAACGTTGGTCGTTTTTTTTATGAATCCTTGACACCGAAAAAAAAATGTTTTCACGATTCGATTGATGAGCTGAGTTTCAATGTTACCGAACAATATGTATGGACTTCCTGCGGACAACGGAATGAATGCGTTTGGATTTGAAAAGATATTTTTTTTCGTTCGGATCCTACCGCGAAACGCCAGGATTTCAATTAAAATTCTTCAGTTCTCTTTTTTTCCTCGCGCGCGCGATTTTCGTGTTTCTAAGGGGGTTGTCTCTTGCTCTGTCTGCTTGGTTATTTGGCTGAATCATTGGCTGATTTTCAATTGATTTTTCCTATAACTGTACTACTTTGCCTTTGTATTTGCTTTTGTTCATTGAACACGATTGGCCCATATTAGCTGAATGTTTACTTAAATTACTGTTACGATCATCAAATATAGGCGTGTTCAGGTCGATCAGATCTGCAAGTTGTTCTGAAAATAGTGGAGATTTTATTTAATTTTTTGAACTCTACTCCCTCCCTTTTAGAGGTATGATCTTCCTTGCTAGTCTCTTGCGCAGTCTGTGCAAAGCACAAGAGCTGAGGCAACCTAGCTAGAGTGACGCCTCTCTTCGATGGTGATGGCCCATATTGACTCGATCAATCATTCAAAGTATCGATGGTTGCAGATTAGAATTCTAGCTAGTTTCCAGGGGTGACCAATTGTACATTTTTGCTTGATTTTGGAATAGAGTAGAGTTTTTCCAATGGTCGATGGTCGATCTTTGAAGATTGATTAATCAATTCATTATTGATTGATTATCTTTTAAGTACATCATCTTATTTCCAATTCATATTAGCTCTTTCCTCGAACGTTTGCAATCCGGTTGCAAGCACAGAGATAAAGGATTAATCAATCACAAACTGTTCGCCTCTTTTTGTTTTTTTTCTGGAATCGGGAATCCATTTTTCACTAAACAAGCAATATCTGTTTGTTTTTGGTTTCAGTTTTGCATTGTAAAGCACACAGGTTAATTTTCCAGATGAAAATCGACCAATAGATTTGCATTAATTCTGGCAGGATCAAAATATTAAAAAACAACAGCGGTTATCCTGTTGCTTGCCGCTCAACGCTAATCTGGTTACTATTTTTAGAGACAGAAAATTCTTGACATCCAAAACCAACCACTAAACAACTGATCAACTGACGGTGCTATAATGTTTCCGCGCACGCACTAGCGCGAGGACACTAGCGCGCGAGCGATAGGATTCTGCGCGCTATCGCG
>JAOZJS010000650.1:0-23676 GCA_025882695.1 Amerodectes protonotaria
GCACGCGAATCCTAAATGTACTGATGTTTTGATTGACTGGCCGAGATGCGCTATATGCTATTTGTGCATACGGTGGTGATGATAATAATAAAGATATTACCTGTATCCATTGAAAATTCAAATGTGAATACCAATGTTGATCCATTTAATCATCAGGTTGAACATATTCATATAATCATCATTATTATTATGATTTTCGCTGGCATTTCTGGCCTCCTCTTGGCTTGACCTGTTGAATGTGGCATTGAAAGTGGGACGATAACATTTGCCAATAGTGTGTTCACCTTCACCTTTACCATTGTGGGTAAGGTCCAGGATTTGCCACCATTGATTGGCATCTCACGTACAGAATATACAGAATACAGCAGCGCTAAATATCTAGGGCCCAGCAACAGGTAGACTGGTCCTTGGAAAGAGAGAGAACAGGTGAGAGTTTGGCTAAAGTCCTACCTGTTCCGGCCTACATCATCCATCGTGCTTACACCATTTTGTTTTTAGTGAGCGGGATCACCTATAACCCTCCGGGGTGAAACGATCCAACGATTAGTTGATCTCCTTAGTGGTAATATCATCAACAACAAAAAAATATGAAAAACAAAAAATTATGGCAATAATCATAATTATTATCATCATATTTCTCCTTGAAATATTTTTAGGTTAATTAGCCAGGCTGATCGAGTTTATTTCAGTTGTTGCTTAATTTGTTTGTATGTAGGGTTGCCCAAACAGATATTACTTACCTGGCTGATGGTGGTGGTGGTGGTTCACCTTACCTGAGAAAATGTCTAAATTAGCTTGGTGGCGCGGCAGCGGCGGTGCTGGTGGTGGCGATGATGATCATGATCATCATCATCATAATGGTGGCGAAGGTTTGTTGCTGTTGTTGCTTCATTCATTTACCTTTCATCTTCGCTTGTTCTTGGTTCAGTCTTCGTTGGTTCTGCTGTTCCACTATAAGCGTTTGGTGAAATGAATCTTCTTCGTCTTCTTCTTCGGGGCCGATTGACATTAATAATAACAATCATCATAATAATCATAATCGTTGTTCCATTCTTCACCATTGGCATTCTCGCTCTATCTCTCGATGGTAAGCAGTGGTGAGGATCAAGAAGAGCAACAGAATGGTGTGTATCATCGCGCGTGTGTGTGTGTGTTGTTGAATGCTTATTAAACAATCGTTAACAAACGCCAAGCAAGGGCAAGCTGGGGCAAAAGTTTTGCGCCAATGTTCTTGCGGTTGGCGGAAAAATGATGATCGTTCGGTTTATACATGTTTATTTGGTTCGGTGGCCACGACTCAATAATATAATTTTCATCAGAAAACCATCATCATCATTTGACCATCATTGAATATACATAGCCTGTCTGGCTAAAATGTTTGAACACTGTTTGAAAGCTTGCCGAAACGAGCCAGCTTGGTTTTTAGATGAACAAAAATTTAAAATTTTTCTCCCACTAAAATCAAGACAAAAATTCGAGGTGCCTCTAATAGGCACCTTGGTTTGGGAAATCGAACGTTTTCGAAGTTTTGAAATGATTGCGCATGCGCAATCGTTACCGGACATCGAAAGACCACCATTTGCCACCAAATCAAACACACACACACACATTGTACGAATCAATTTGATTGATTTGTTGGATCTCGTTAAACAAATATCATCATCATCATCACCATCTCTTGACCACATTGTTTTGGTCAAACATATAGAAATTTTTCTAACTTTTTTTCTTGGAAGGAAAACAAAATTTCAAATTCAAAATTCCAGTAGCCAAGCCGGCCAGTCAGCCAGTGTCCGTTGTTCGAGCCGTTCGTTTTCCAACTGTGTTTGCGTGGTGGTGTGTAAGCTTGTTGTGGTAATGTGCTTATGTTGTGCTGGAAAAAAGAAGTTTTTTTTTCGGTAGTGTCGGTTTGTGCGGAGAAACAACACGTGTGTGTGTGTGTGTGTGTGTGTGGGTTGTGGGTTCTATTATTTTTTTTTCGGCTTGAAACAATCCAACATCTTCCTTCTTGAAGAAGTTCGGTTATGTCTCTGCGTGTGTCAGTTAGTGTGTCTATTTAATAATCATTGTTTATACAATACTTTGGTCTATGTTTGTCTTAGCATCTTTTCATCTTGTTAGATCAAGATGATGATGATGATGATGAAGATGAAGCTAAGTTCATCCATTCTCCGCTTCTCCTTGGAGTAAGCAAGAGAGAGAGAGAGAGAGAGAGATAGACATTGATTGGGAATGTTAATTTCTTTCCAGCGAAAAAAAAACCGATACAAGTTGGCCTGGCCCAAACGAACGAACGAAGAAGAAGAAGAAAAAAAAACAGAAGCCAGACAAACAAACATGCACCGCGCGAATATGAACAAAAAAACATTGGAAACAAAAAAAAAATTAACAAAAACACACCAAGAACACAATCCATCAGCTTGAGATTCTTCTTCGTTTTGTTTTTTGCCTCCTTAGGATTTAGGATTTGTATCCCGTGGATGGAGAGCGGGTGTGGGTGGGTTTTCTCTGAAAATCAATCGCGACCGACTAATCTCGTTTGTTATGTTGTTGTTGTGTGTATCTGATTGACTTGTTTGATTCGCTGGAAAGTGGAGTGGGGGAATGGGATAAAGGAAGGAGAAAACAAATTTTTCTTCAATTCTTTTTCTTCTTCTTCATTTTTTTCGTTGTTTTAAAAATAACTCAGCTAGCTTAAGCTTAAGCTTAGTATAACATAACATAACATCGTACAAAACTTTTAGACAGTTCACAAAGTAGATGATGCTCTGCCAGTGGGCCCCCTTTTCCGTTTTCCCCGTTTCACACTATATAGTGGAGTGGAGTGGAGAGTGTCTGAATTTACCGAATTTCGTTTTCATTTGTTTCATTTTTGTTTTTGGCCAAACAATTGTTTTGCTCATTTTTTTTTCTATCCAATTTCAAGATTCATTTCAGATGGAGAGAGCGAGAAATGAAGACAAAATATATGGTGGTAGGAAAACTCCAACACTCTCCCGAAACTGATTTCATGCCATGTTTATGGCTGTGTAAACACACAACACACAACACAACAACAACAAAAAATTGACGACGATTGAAACAAACCAACCAACCACCACCACCACCAAACATCCCCAAAAAGAATGTTTGTTTGTCGGAAAGATGTGGATGGATATATAAACTATAGTCTGTATCCCTATTAAACCGACCAACCAATGTTGGTCCGTTTTCCCGCCAATCATTTTCTGGTCAATTGATTTTAACCCTTTTCCAACTTGATGATCTCGCTCTCTCTCGGAGACGCATCCCTCGGATGCTTTTTCTGATCTCCAACCCACACACACCGGAAACCAACCATCCAGCCAACTTATCTTGGCCAAAATTTAATAATCATCATTCTCAATGATTCGTGTCAATCATTGGCCTTTGGAGTTGAATCTAATCTAGGTTAACCCGGTTGTTTCTGGCGCCTACGCGCTCCGCAACGCGGCCAATAGAAAACAGATTATATGCAAATCGAGTGCGCTGGTGTGCATGTATGAAATTATTATTTATTTTTTTTTATTCGAAAATTAATCAAATCAAAAATTAAAATTTTTCAATGGAAAATTTTTGTGAGCATGCGTGTGGTTTTTTAAAAATACAAAACAAAAACATTCGGAAGGGGAAAAACTTGTGTGTGCTGAAAAGGCACACTTTGGCGCGCTATATTTTGAACCGGGATAATTATGGCGCCACCAGGATTGGAGAGGATTCAGATGAGGAGGATGAAGAATTGGACGATGAAGATGAGGATGAAGAGGAAGCTTGAACGGCTCGCTCGGGCGCATCCGGCCTATCCGGTCTTTGACGATTACGAGCACGCGGACGGTGGCCAACATTTTTGATCATCTGGTCGATCTTCTGTACAAGATTCTGGAACGAGAAACAATTTGATTAGAATTATTTTTTTTCTGTTTTTCTCACATGCGAAATCCGATGAACCATTTCAACCAAGATTGTGAGCTAGCCCCACCACCAACCCAATCATCATCAGCATGGTCATTCAACGATTATACATTCATTATTATCATTATTATTATGTAACCTCAAACCGCACCAAAGCCATTATATAATTCACCATTCAGGTTAATTTTTTGTATTTGAGCGATCAAAAAAAATGTTTTTTCAGAACGAAAAAACAAGGTGCGTTGCGCTTTGGAATCTGGAATTAGTCGAATTAGTCGAATCGTCTCGTTTTGCCCATTTTGTGTAAAGGTAATCAAATCAAATGAGATTGCACTGAGAAACAATGCAAATTAGCATCCCTACACGCATAGCTAGAATTCAATTGGATAATTGGATAAACAATTTTCCAAAAGAAGTGGTGCACCACCACCACCAACATCATCATCATCATCTCATCAACTTTGGAAAACAAATAATAATATTCAAACAGCAAACATGGCGGGAAAAATCATTTTGAAAAACAAAACTAAAAACGAAATTTTTTTGTTTTCTTGTTTGCTACGCGCGCGTTTGGAGCTTCGTTTGGAAATTCGTGATTTCCTAAATGTAAAAAAATTTGTGACCTTAGTATGTTGTTGTAATGCACAATTCTGGGTGTGTGTGCGCTTGGGAAAAACTTCATCCTAACCATCATCATCCCCAACCAAGGGCAGCAAAGAGGGTCAATAAGCACCAAAACATATCTCCAGGAAAGGAAACACACACTCGCATACACACGCAAACAAATCAGCACCTAGCTTGCAAATAAACACACGAGTGGATACCCTGGTGCATGGTATCCTGATGAGAATCATTCCTCTCCCTGGCTGCTCTCGATTGGAACACACCACACCACACACCACCATACAGTAAATTTGATTACCTTGTATTTCGCATGTTTTCAATGAGAATTTGATGTGTGTTCTCTGTTCGGTTGTTTGCATCAACACGTTTGGGGGGCGCGACCAAGTAATAAAAATTGAATATATGGGCGCGCGCGCGTACGAAATTCTTCGTTCCGTCGTGTATCATCACCATTGGCCTTTTACCTTACCTTTTAGGAATCACATTAAAAACAAAATACCTCTGGTGGAACAAGATTTACGTACATTTTCGTTTCGTTCGAAAAAGGGCCAGAACCCTAATTAATACGCTGCTTATGTTCGTTGCGTGTATACCTGTTGCGCGCCTGAATCCGAACCGACACACAATCCTGGTGGTGGTGGTGTTATTTACGTTGAGCATTTACATTAAGCATTATTTTCAGTTTATAGTTTACACACATCCTCACACCTAGTAGCGAAACGAATCAATCAAATCATCAAACAGCCAACCAACCAACTTTGGAAACACCTGAGGATTTAAGTTGGACGGATTTTTTCGGCTGTTTTTGTTTCAACCAGAAACAGAAAAAAGATATAAAAAAATAGAATTCAATCCTCATCCTAAAAAAATGGTAATGGTAAAACAATTTTTGTTTTACGATTATTGAATAATCACACGCAAGCAAACACTGCCACATACACCATACACATGCAGCCCACGGGTTCAACAGGAAATTCGAACAGGGGTCGATCAGTCGATCAATCGCAGATCGATCGCCCGATTGATTGATTCGTCGAAGACATTCAAATGGCAAGACAAGCAATAATTAGACATTGGACATCTCTTTCTCTCTCTCCATGATTCTTCTTCTTGCGATATACAACATAATAACAACTTGCCAACAGCACAGCAACAGATCAAGGTCCTTGGGTCGTGTCAAAAAAAAACGAGAGTGATGATCTCAAATTCTAAATTTTACATATTTTTTTCTGGTTGTCCCAAGCTTCCACACAAGTGTCAATTCTACCACACCATCTCATTTTAGGGTCGGATATTATTTTCACGCTACCATCATCAAAACACACATATTTTCAAGTGGTGATTTTGTGTGGTGGTGGTGGTGGTGTGTGGTTTAAGGTCACGGTGGATTGCAAGTGCTGAGTGGCTTTGTCTTATTCTCTCATCATCATCATCATCATCTTATAATCTCTTTTGAATTTTCGAGGTTTCTTGGCTGGCTACCACCACCATGCACCGCCGAAACTACCGCGAAAACGCGAAAATATACATCGACACATTTTTCTTGTTTTTTTTTTTTTCGTTTTTGACAGATACTTTCTCTCTCTCTCTCTTTGGCTTTCCTCGCTAGATGCTATTCTTTGGCTGCTTTAGCTGCTGTTAGCCTCATTTTCAACCTTCACTATTTTGACAAGCAGAGACAAGAAAATTTGAAAGATGAGCGAGAGTGAGTGAGTGAGTGAGAGAGAGAAACGGAAATAAGCACCCAAGCAAAATGTGAAGCCATTTGAGTGGCATGCATGTGTGTGTGTGTGACCGAGACACAAATCGAAGACCGAAGGGCCGAATGAACTTGGTAGAGTAAACCACCACCAACACCATTTCATTCACCAATAATGATACCCATTTGGCCTGTCAACAACAATAAAACTCTTTATACAGAAGCCATAAGGGTCGCGCACGCGGTCACACACACAAATTTCCATTAAGTAAGTCAGTCAGTCAACGAATCACTAGACCAAATCTTCATCACTGACTGACAATTTTCTATTGCAATAGCGGAGGCCGCGAGCGGGTATTTTTGGCTGAGAAAAAAAAGGAAGGAAATTGAGGAGGCCGGATAACCAAAAAAAAAAGCTATACAAGCGCGCCATCTATGTTTTGAATTTGGAAACAAAACAATTTTTTTTCGAATAAATCTAAAATGGCGCGAAAAAAAAGAAGATGACACCATTCACTTAGTATTTAGTAGATCAAAGATAATCACATTTAACACATTTGCATCGATGATGAATGAATGGATGATGATGACATCTAACACTACTGTACTGTTATTATAACGCACCAAATGAACACCATCAAGAATGATGGATTATCTCTTTTGGCTTCTCTCCTTTTCGTTCGTTCTTTCACCTCTCTTCCAACATAATTATAATCAAAAAAAGATATATTCAAAGATTTTCACACACAAACACACACAAGCAAATGCAACAGGTTTCAGGTTGCAACAGGTGTGTGCGCGCTTTCCGTTTGAGGCAAAGAATCCAACAAGTGTCACTAAACAAAAAAAAGGGCCAAAAGGTATCATTGAACTCTCTTTGGTTTTTTGTTTATTTTTTTTCTACTTCATCATTTTAATTTTGCTTAAATTACCGGGGAAAAACAACACACAAAATTGAAAAATAATAATAAAACTATGCTCTCCTCTAAATTAATAGCGCCCGCGCGCGAATTAAACATATAAAAAAAAGGACCAACAACAGAGAATCAGAACAAGACATAATAATCATCATCATCATCATACTACTAATAATAATAATAATGATAATAATTCTGCAAGACACGAAAACCAAAAAAAATTCTAGTCGGATTTGATGGCAACGATGATTCGATACCCGCAAAAGGGATGTCTTCTCGTCTCGCTCATAAAAGAATTTGTAATCAACATTGCATACATAAAGCTTGTTGTTGATTGCTTTTTTGGAGGATGTTTGGGCACACACACCAAACATTTTATTTTCAGGGAAAAAAATTATTCAATTTTAATAGGTTTTCCCGACGAAAAAAAAAATTAAAACGAAACACGAAAGACGACAACAAGCGACGACGTTCAACGAGCCATTTACCCTTTCAACCCATCCGCCCCCCTTTTTTAATTCACTGAAATCATTAAATTTTTGCCCTCATCTTGTCGTCGTTGCCCAAATTGAATAACCAAAAAACAAAAATTTTTGGGCTGCAATAAAAGTGACCAGAGTGGTCTTATCAAGAATATTCCTATTTCGTTTCCTCGACCGACCGACCTGCCGACATGACACGACCAAAAAATCAAATGGATTAATTACCCATTCTATGCTGTGTGTATACATCATGGTGTCACCTTTCGTGTTTTTTCGGTTCGGTCATGATTATGTGATGTAACACACAATTGAATCACCTGTCACCAATTATTAACCAATTTTTGGTCCGTGTCTCACACTCTCAACCAAACATACCGGAAAAAAATGGAGAGATTTTGTTTCGTTGAAAAATGAAGATAGATTAGTGGGTGGGGGTAGAGGTGGAGAGAGAGAGAGAGAGAGAGGTTGTTGGGGTTGGTTGATTATGTGACCATCTTTGCGTAATGCTACGAGCTACGCGAGCAGTGTCCCCGTATGTGCGCGTATGTGTGTTAAGTCACTTACCTGTAAAACATTTTTCACATGTCCTCTATCTTGATCATTGGCTACGCTAAACGCTATAATTCGTTCTTTAGGTGATTCAAACGCTGGAATCAGGTTCTTTTTGGCTACCTAGAAGTGGTGGTAGTGGTGGTGGATGATGATGAAAAGAAAAGAAAAAAAATGAATTACTTTAGTCTCCAGTTTCAGCGCGCTTATACAATATTTTTTTGGAAAAAAACAAACAACATTTGAAATAATTATAGTTATAAAAACGCAACCCAAAAACAACAACCGAGAGAGAATGGCCAATGCATTAATGAGGCAGGTAAAAATATATGAAATCCTGGCCCAAACCGAACACCGCGACCAAGCAGCATCAGCATCAGCAACAGGTTGGTACCACATCATTTACCACGATGGTTGGTTGGTTGGTCGTGTTCTTTTGCGGCATGATGATGGAAAATGAGACAATCAGAATCACACACCAACATTTAGGCAAAGAATGACACATTATCATCTCTCTCTCTCTCTATTTTTTTTGCATAAAAGAATATACGATTTACTGACAGCTATAATTATAATGTTCACCCAGTATAAATGTCTTTGGTGATGGTTCTCATTTTTTTTTTGATGACATAGAATTATGGATAGTTATACTGGTTAGTTTTTTCGGGATATTACTTGGGAGACAACAACAATCATATACACACACACAGGTAAAGATAATGACAGGTCTTAATTGTTGGGACGATAAATCAATTGAATTAAAATCAACAACAAAAAATGAAAACTTTTCGCGCCTGATCTCTTTCTTGCTGCTGCTGCTGCTGTCTAGCTATCTATCTTCTCTCTTTGGTCTTCGAAAAATCCTTGCACTGCTTGACACCATCATCATAGATAGATAGATTCTTCGAGAGGAAAACAATGACAATGGCAACAGGTGGATCAATCACCGATCACAGATTTTGGCTTTGGTCAGCTCTTTGCGTTGCCTAGATTATGTTTGGTGAAGACTATCATCATCATCATAATCATCATCATCATTCTAATCACCAGCCATTTTCCTCATCATCATCATCATAATCATCATTAACATTGATGAGCCATTGTTGTTTTTTTTCGGTGCAAAAGAGAAGAGAATGTGCCCGAAAAAAGCAGAAGGAGGGAGCCATTATCCACCGTCTCCCTCCATATTCCACCCTCGTTTAGTTTAGCGAAATGGATCTTACCTTTAGCTTTATATGAATACTATTTCTATCCACATAGACCTCTTGACAATTTTTCCATGGTTCATACCAATCCAGATCCCATTGGCTGGACAAGAAGGTCATTTTCAATGAAATCAAATGTCTATTAGTTAACATAATCATTTGATTGTTGGACATTTGTATATGGTCCACGTATTCATCTCTGGAGAATTTTGAATTCGATAAATTAGCCAATATCTCACAACCTATGGAAAATTTTCAAAAAATTGCATAACATTAGAAGATTTAAAAATTCAAGAATACCCGACGATTCAACCACCAACCTTTAGCTTGATGATGAGAATATGGCTTAATCTCTTGTCTGCTGAATGCTCGAGGAATTCGCACTGGTTGAGCAACTTTTTTCGGATCAATAGCATTGTTGAATGCATGCAATGATCCAGAAGCAAAATCTATAACACTTGTTGCCGGTTGAGCAAACAATCCCACCACTCCTTTGCCTACGCCCTTGATGAATCCTTCACCGCCATCTTCTTTGGCTCCTTCGATCGGTTTGGTCACCACACCGGTTATACCGGAAACTATTCCTTTGAAAAGATTCTTGCTATTTTGAGCAAAATTGGCCTTCTTATTCATTCTTTCTCTTCGTTCTTTTTGGAATTTATCGTCCACGGTCAAAGCCGCCACACCAGTACCAAGAGTGCTGCCGATCCTTCCCAAAGCTCCAGCTGTCCCACCAATCACTCCCGATGCCAAAGATTTCACCCCAATCGCTAAGCCTTCGGCAAACTCTTCTGGCCCATGAATTATTCCTACAGCAGGTTCGTAGAAGAAATCTCCAACGCCTTTCTCATCGTACAGTTTTTGGACAAAAAAATTAGGACAAGAGCTCTAAAATTAAGGAAGCAAAACGATTTTCCAAACATACCTTTTGTGATTCCCATGGCCAATTTCATTGGATTACCAATAATATCCAAGCCAAGAATGAGCTTATAGAATTGTAATAAAATTTGATTCTTATAATGTTCAGTCAATTGATCGACCAATTCTTGGGTGCCCAAAAACAGTAGCTTTCGTTCGAAATAGTCCAATTTGAATAAAGCATCGCTTATTTCGCCCACTGTTCCGCCCAAACGGATTATCAATTCCAGTAGGAAAAAGTTATTGCCTTTAGTGACACCTTCGCCAAAATTCACTGAAAGATGTATTTTGATCGGGCCAAGCATCAAAAAATCATAATAAGCCTTGTTGATCATGTATTTTTGCAATTCTTCTGGGCTATGATACTGATGGGAAAACCGGAAATAGGAAAATTAATCGAGGATTTTGATTGGATAAAAAAGCAGCTTAATGTGCACCAACCTTTCTGATATAATCAATATCACTTTGAATACGATGTTTGTTAGATTCAACATCTTCAGTTTTGATATCAAACACGTTCATTATTTTGAATACCCAACCTAGCTCAATCTGAACCATAAACTCTTGTATCAAAAGCTGTATGTGTTTATACCGTGGAATGGTACCAGGACAAATGATTGCACAAAGCTCAATGAAATGTTTTCGCTCAATTTCGAATTTATCGGAAACGGATTTGGGTACCACTACCGGTGCGAACACAACATCGAAAATATGATCCGAAAGTTGATTGTCCAATTGGATATCATTGATCCGTACGTGGATGTTTTGCGTATGCGGCGAAGCAGTGTACGTAACCCACAAACCTCGATTAGCGACTCGCCTGGAAGGGTTGGAGAAAAAATGGGGGGGGGGGGTCAAATATTTGAATTTGATCGGATTGCAACAACGGAATTCACCTTAGATAAGCAAGTCTTGGTTTCAAAAGTGTCATATTCTCAAAATTGGCTTCATAATTGGAACGATCAGCTTTGATGATGGAAGCACGTGAATTGGATCGTACCAACAGATAATTTTGATACATCTTCTCCAAAATATCATTCTCTTTGATCGACACTGCTTTGAATGTTTTACTGTTTTCCGAACGACATTCCCAAATCGTATTACTTTTGATCGACAAATAGAACAAATCCAAACGTTTTTCATTGTCCACAATGTTCAAACCGAAACCTTTCATTATCAATTCTACATGAATGTCTGGCTTGATGAATTCATGTGTCATCAGAAGATTTTCCGGTAATGTCATATCTTCGGTGAACAAAACAACACGTTGTTTTCCGTCCAAAAATGAAACCCAAGAACATTTGTCGGAAATCTTGACAAATGTATCGAATTCAATTTCGGCAGTGTACTCATCTTGATCCAAGGATAGCTTGAAAATCATTTTTCTTGTTTTCATTGGATCAATCCAACAAAAATATGCAAAATAATCGACCGGAAGTTCGCGAATATGTTTATGCGTTTTCCAATCGGAAACATCTTGTTGCCCATAATAGATTGGAACTTTTAATTTGTTCACCAACAATGCTGGCGCTGCACCATCAAAATAATCACTGATACGAACTTTTGCTTCCAATTCATCCACTAAAACTTCGACAAAAATGAAACCATTATCCACGGACAAAAGTGTTTGTGATGATTGACATAATGAAATATGTTTGGAATCAAATCCATTTTTGGACAAACGAAAACACAAGCTTTGATTGGACATTTTTCTCGGATAAAACGGTGTCAGCTCATTGGATTCCACTTGAAACCAATCTTCATTGTTTTCGGAAAAGAAAATTTTCTTCGGCGTCAAATTGATGATCGAATAGAATGATTCAATGTTGATGATTTTCGTTTGAAGAATTTTCGACGCTTCCACATTCACCGTTAATGCATAAGAATATTTTTGGCCACGAGCTTTGGGCATTACGGTCAATTTGAATGGTGCAACATCAATGGGAAATGGCCGTGATGGTTCCGAATCATTGAGTGCCACATACATTTTCGGTTTTTTCGATCGTGTTTCGTAGGAAAATAGATGTGGAAATTTTTTGTTAGTCTTGAACACCTGTTGCCGTTGATCATCCACAGAGATTCGAACTAATTCGTTGGTTCTGTTCATGATCCAGCATTGAGAGAAAAGCGAAAGAACCAGGGTAGAATTGTCTATTCGAAATTCAACCGGCAACGTAATTCGATCGATTCCATTGCTCGATGTGAATTTATAGTATTCTACGGTTACATCATCTCCATTACCCGATTCCGGTATTTGTTCACTAGCGGTCCACTTCTGACCTAAATAATCCAACAATCTATATTTGATAATGGATTCACCGAATTCGATAAATGGCAAATTGAAATCTTCTCCTGGTGCCAAAGTTTTCAACTCATTCAATGGAGTGTATTCAAATTCGATTGGATATGGCAACAGGTTACATAATCTAGCCAACGGTATCATCTTGACGGTGTACAAATGGGATTCTTTATTATTCTTTCTATTGGTATCTTCATATGAGATCAAATTCTTGGCTCCTCGGATTTTCACCTGGAATTGTTTCCTTTCATCCGCTTTATTTATACAAGATAGTATAAGATACGGGGGCTTATTTGAAACATTTCGATTGGTACAAACAAAACAAGACTTTTGATTTTCTTTTGATGGTTTTTCCAATGTTTCACGCCATAAAAATGGCGGCACACACAATTCATAATCATCATTTGGTTTTACATAAAGTAAACTTTCACCATAGACCAACGGTATGGGCAAATAAAATGTTGAATGCGGCTTAATCGTGCCGATGTGGGACATATCATCATTCAGAGAACGATACAATTCAAACTTGTTATCAAAATTATTCCGGATTTCCGTGTTAGAACGAAATATGATTTCTTTGGTGGCTCCAACATCTGCCACTTGAACGACAAACTTCCAATTCTCATTAACCGGATATGTTTTGATCGCTGTGAAATAACATCTTATGCAAGTTTTCCTACACATTATAATACGTTCGATGACCACCTCATCGGAGAATATAATATTGACCAACAATTTGATATTATTATGATCTTTGCTTCGGAACTTGTATTTTTTTCCCGACTCCAATATCATACCGGCATTTTGACGCCTTCCGGTTATGGATTGTTTCGAAGTAGAATTATTCAAATCAGCAACATCTTCCAAAATATTGGAATCTTTCAGCAAAAGCTTAATTTTCACACCAAGATAATTTTTCAAAATCACCGAATTGAATTGATCCGAACATTTCGTACGTGTTTCCATCACTTGGCTAAAAGCTTCGGTGATTTTGTACAAAATATTCACCGATGTTCGGGTTAATAATATTTCAAGATTTTCAATGGTCTGAATTTCAACTTTTAACGGTTCATCCAATGTAACCTTTCCTCTAAATGCAAACACTTTGTTATCAACAGGTTCAATTAATGGTTCCCAAACAGACAATAGATGATTGTAGTAATTGGACAGAATGGAACATTCAAAACTTAAATTCTTATTGTCCTCCAATTTGGCCAATGTGGACAGATCAACTTTGACCAATGGCTGTGATTCAACACCACCGGATTTGATGAACACAATTATCTTGTTCAAATTCAACAAAATGGTGCTTTTTTGTTCACTACTTTCCGGTTGTTTCAATAAGCTCAATGCTTCGTTGGCTGGCGGTGCATAATGCAGATACCACAATCGCTTGTTGATTGGTTTAGGTTCCAACAATTTACTTAGATCCACTTTTACATTTTTATCCTTTGGATCCTCTACCGGGGGGCCACTGATGGCCGACATGATTCTCAATATGATTGGTAGCATACTTGGCGAGATATTTATATAAATATCATCAAATGATAGATCCATCATTTGCGTGTCGCCTTTTATCGTACCGTTCAGATTTAGATCTGTTGGAGCCATTATGTAGGCTTCCAAACGTCCGGTAGAAACATAATCACCATAGTTAATCAATGAAACATTCATCTTCCGAACAGAACCACAAAGAATGATAACATCTTCTTCAATTTTCAGATTAATTTTGGAAAAACAGTTAAAGACCAATGCTTCACAGAAAATATTGTCCAATGATTCTAGCATGAAAATTTCCATTTTTTTCAATGAAAACTCGATCGCTATTTTGCTGTTAGGGGGCTTTTTTTCCTCTTTGAATTTGTCGGCCTGGGCCTTTAGGGCAGCGGAAGCACTGGGTTTTACGGATGTGGAAATTTTCGATTTTGTAGAAGTTTTGATCGTCATCTTATCCACTGATTCTGCTTTCATTTCGGCCACTTTTGTTCCTATTTCGGCCAATGCAAGCAAATAATCCACAGCCAGAATCAGATCAAATTTGGACATGGTCAATATCACAATCATTTCTTCAACTTTTTGAGCCATATACACGGTCAATATATTCTTGTCTTCTTCATTATCTATATCATCCTTTCGATTGGATTTTGACAACATGGTCAATATTCCATTTTTGTTTCGTCTATGGCGCAAATCGACCGCCAACAAATCACAAACATTACAGTTGATCCAAAGTGTTTGATCGCTTAGGATTTCTCCGTAGATTGATAACTTAATCAATTGTATCCTGGTAAATTTGGACTCTTCATTACGATTATTCTGATAAACGGTAATGCTAATCTCTTTGAGTTTAAAGCTAAAAATTAAATTCTTACAAATGACCACGCTCATTTTTGATTCTATTTCTAATGAAGCTGCTTTTTTATCCTGATCCTCCTGTTTCATCTTATTGATCTCTTTGGCAGCTATGGCTGCATACTTCAAGGCATCCTTAACTTCATCGGTAACAACGCTAGGTTTCACTTTGGGCTGCGTTACTAATTTTGGTTCCGGTTTATCAACAATATCGGATGCTTCATATATGGTCGGGCCGTATGGCAATGTGGTCAATAGAAACAACAATATGGATATTTGTATATCACTGGCTTTAAGATCAATCGATGGAATGTTCCCATCAATATCCATTTCAGGAAATCGAGGATCATTTGTGATGATTGAACGATGAAAATTTAGTATCAATTCAAACGGTAAAAGAATATGGCGTTCCGTGTTCAATTGTTCCATATCGTTTTCATAGTTTTTCTTGTTGCTCAACATAACTTGCACATTCTTTATATGTATGGTATAAGTTTCGTATACGTGTTTCTTCATATCTTCAACAATATTAAGACTAACCACTTTATTGGCATTGGTTTTTGGCACCAACTTCGAGCCAACCTTCAATTCTCCCAACGAAATCAACAACAATGTATCGGATGTATCGAAATTGGCCTGTTTCGGTACGATCACAAAAGATGGATGAAGTTTGATACGTAGATCGATCTGTTTGTGCTTATCAATGGCATTCTGCACTTGTGAATAAGTTACCAAACGAATATCATCCAATTTATATTGGGCAGCCGCTTTAATCTCGTCCAGACTTATGTTGTCCGGTGGTGAAAACAATCTGGCCAATTCATTGACCGTGTTGATATCGTATAGAAAACGAAGACCTTTAACCTCCAATTGAAGAGAATAATCACTGGCCTTATCCAATGGATTTATCACCAATTTGAAAAGTAAAAATTTATGTGGAGATTCACTTTTCATCAAATGTATATTGTTCATTCCGTCCACATGAATTGAATCAAATTCCACATCAACCTGTAGATTGCCCGAACTGGGACGATTTTTGAAATTGAACGTCAAATTTTCCAATGCATTCACGCAAATTTTTTGCTTTTCGCTCAAGAGTACAATATAAAACTTATTCATATGGAAAGACAATTTGTGCGCCACATAATCAATCGGATACATCACCATTGGCAAAGAATTTTCATCATAGCCGATTGCTTGGTATAGTTTTTCCTTTTCCTGCCCTTCGGTGAATTCTTTTTTCAAATTTTCAATAACATTATCTCCACTTTGGTCGTTTTTGCTTGATGACCACCAACTTCCAAACCATCCGGTTCTTTCCTTTTGTTCTTTCACCGCTTTTTTGGTGGCCATTTCAGCTTCTGCTCTGGCCATCACAATCACGACTAAGCTAAGGGATTTTTCCAAATTTTCCAACTCCGCTGGATCCACATATTGACCCAATAGTTTTCGTTTGTACAATTCAATATAAGCTTTCCTTTTTTTACATGATTCGATAATATTGTCCCATGAAAATTCCTTCTTTCTACGACGTGTTCCGGTTTCGGCAATGGCAGAATATAGAAACTTCCACCAAAGTTTGGGATTTTCTGTGGGATTTTAATATGCCCAAAAAAAATTAACAAAAAGAGGGAAACTTCTAGCAATACATACGTTTGATTGGCACTTTTGGTCTCCATTTCCGGTATAAACTAGCAACAGTTAGTCGATCGATCGAATCTAAAAGATGCAATATGGCACGGACTTGCTTATCATCTAGTTTGATTTGAAATTCATTCAAATGCATATCCAAATCGCAAATAGGGTACTGGTAATTGGATGCCTCTGGCTTTCTATCAATCACCGCAAAGGTGGCAAATTCTATCGGACAGAGAATGTAATTTGTGTCTTTGGGATCATCGAAAAATCCTCGCAATTTCGTAAGAATGGTTTGCTTCTCTTGTCCAAACAAACGTTTTACGTTTGAATGATTCAGATAAAAACAAAATCCTTCCCAACGGATGATCTTTTTAATAAGTCTTTCAACAGCTTCCTGTTTCGCATTTTGTTCGGTTTCAAAAATCAAACGAGAAAATGCCAATCCTATTTGAAATAGACGCTCACCAGTGGTAGCATCCTCATAAACAACATGGACTTTTGAAATGGAAATTTGAATATTTTTGATAGCTGCAGTTATTAATTTCATAAAAAAGCCATCATCTTGTTGACTTTTCTCACTAGAATCTTCCTCTAGTTTTTGCTTTATTGATTCAATATTTTCCAGATAGGATTTTTTTAGTTGCCATTCATAATCACGTTCTTCTGATTCGTTGTATTCAATCTCGGTGTTTGGAACCACCACAGCATAGATATCGCTGATCCTAATTACAATGGGTTCAGTGTAGATATTCATCCATGGCACGGTGACTTCAATCTGACCAACATAACCTTGCGTAATACGGAATGGTAATTTCAAATTATCGAATGCATTCGCTTTGATGTGTAGTTCGGACAATTGCATGTGTCCACTCCAACCGAAAACATTCAATTGATCGGCATTGAAATTTTCGATATAAGGTGATAGAGCTGATTTCATCAGATTTATGATCAATGATGATAAAACCATTTTGAATTATTCGGTGGTATTCAGTACTTCTTTTCTCACGGGTATTGCACGGAAACACCTCAAAATTTCGGTGAGAGACTCGATGAGAGGCTTGAGATCGCGCAATTAAAGGTGGACTAAAAAAAACTTATCTAAAGAATCGTCATGGTGATTAAAAAAATCGCCAATTGATCAAATTTCACTTACTGATTACTGATCAAAATTGGGAGGGTGAACAATGGGTTGTGGGTATCAATGAAACCAATCAAAACCAAACCAGAAATGATAGATCGTTGAATAAATTCTTGTTTCTCTATGAAAACATCGCCCAACAAACATACAACAATCAGGCCAAATACATGATTCAATCCAGTGGAATCCAGCTTTTTATGAGAAAAACAACACTTCGATTCATGCATAAATTGATTAGAATTATGGCAGTTGTTGCCATGCAAAAAATTCGGTAGAACATTCAATTAATCAATTTTGATTGTGATTGATAAATTCAAATAAATGTTTGAATGCAACAAGCTTGGCAATGCTTTCATCCGTAAACATAAACAAATTATTGCATTTTTTTCTGGAACGTATTATATGAGAGGAAGGAATTCTAAATTTTTCAAAAATTTGTAGCAAAAAGATTTAATTAAAAAAAATTAACTTTAAAATCAAACAAAAATTGATTTTTGGAAATTATTGGAAATTTTGAAATTATTGGATCATGTTTGTCAATCGTTTGAATAGATTTCGCAATACTTTTATCGAAAGCATTTGAGAGCGTCGAAAATTCCAATGGTTATTTTTTTCTGATCTGTTCGAACATTTGATCAATCTCTTTTTTATAATGCTTCAGTACATTATTCCGTTTTAATTTCATGGCCGCCGTCAACAGATCATTGTCAGGGGACCATTCTTCATCACAAACATGTATGGCGACTGGGATCTCTTTCTTATGCAAACCCGATAATTCACAAATTTCTTGGATTTCATTAAATATCGCCTGTTTGATTTCAGGATCAGCACACATTTGTTCATAGGTTAGATGTGATTTGTTTAATTTTTCTGCTAACAATTTCAATTGTTTCGCATGAGGAGTAACCAATGCAACGATTTCATTCACTTCAGGATGAAGACAAACACAGCAATTTTCAACGGTTGGAGCTGTTTTTATGCTTGTTTCAATCTGTAATCGAAAAAAAAACAGAATTAATTGAAACAATTATTTATGGATTATCAATCAAATTACCTTTCCCAAAGACAAGTACTCTCCATTGGGCAGCTTGGCCAAATCTTTTTTACGATCAATTATTTTCAAGGAACCATTCGGTAGTATTTCTCCAATATCTCCAGTATAAAACCATTTGATACCATTGGCATCAACCTTGAATACAGCTTTGGTTTCTTCTTCAAGACCGTAGTAACCTTCAGCAACACTGTCACCAGAGATTACAATTTCACCCCTTGGATTTGGTTTATCATCAATAGTGTAGCCACCTTCTTCCCAATTGACCAAACGTAATTTGACTCCTTCCAAAGGTATGCCAGCTGTACCTGAGTTAAGGTCATCCCTTCTCATTCCGATCACACCTCCAGTTGTTTCCGTTAAACCATAGCCACACATCAATGTGACATTCAATGCTGCTCTGACAAGCTCTTCGGTTTTTTGATTGACAGCAGCACCACCACAAATAACAAATTGTAAATTTCCACCAAATTGTTCCTGTACTCTTGAGCATACGATTTTATCAATGATCGGAGTAGCATAACCACGTTTTGTCCAACGAATTTTATAATTCATTAAATAGGTAAATAAAGGTGGCAATATTGGTGAACGTGATGCCAATTTCATGTAGATTTCCTTGACAACTTTATCCAACACCAAAGGTACGGTGATGAAGGTGGTAGGTTTCAATAATCGAAGATCGCCCGGCTGTCCAGGAGGGTTACCAGGTGATGAATCGGTCAAGGTATACGGGCTACTGTAACCAACTTTAACGCCAGCTAGAAATATCGAGAATAGAGGATTGAGAAAAAAGTGCTAAAGTTGTTTTTCAAAAAATAACTTACAAACAAACAAAAATAGTTCCATTGTAAATCCCATACTATGAGCCAGAGGTAGATATGATGCATAGGAATGTTTAGGGGCTTGATCAGCAATATCCACAACATTACTGGCCAATGTCAACAGTCCAGATCTAATTTGTTTGTGCGTAAATATTACAGCTTTTGGTATTCCAGTGGTGCCCGATGTGTACATGACCACGGCAACATTATTCATATCTGGTTCACTCTTAGGCAATTCTTGGTTATTTTGTTGGCCGATTTTTTCCAAATCTTCAAATGGTATCAATTTTATTTGTTCAGAAAATTTTGGTAGTGGTTTTTGTTTTTGAAAATCATATTGCATGTAAACGATTTTCTCCACGCTAGGAGTTTGTTTGATCACTTCACTTAATTGATCCAGAAGATCGAATGTGGTCAAGATTATTTTTGATTTTTGTTGATTAATACCATGAATCAATCCTTTTGAACCTGTAAGATTGAGAAACCATTGAAAATCAGTTTTTAATTATAGTGAAAATCTTATTTACCCAAATTTGGGAATAATGTGGATAACGGAATTTCCAGATATAAAAGGGCCAATGATGATAATAACCATTCAATACGAGTTTCGGCAAAAATGGTAACTTTATCACTGGGTGTCAGATTAAAAGACTTAAAACCACGAGCAATGTCTTCAATTCTTTGGAAAACTTGTCCAGTTTTCAACCAAGTGAATTCATTAGCCAATTTTATTTCTTTGATTGGTCGACCATCTTGTTTGATTGGGTTTCCTGGTTTAGAAATTGTTTTTCTAATAATTACATTGTAAACTTGTAATCCAATCAATCATACCTTGTTCGTCATATTTGATTTCGGCGGATAAAACTTTTCTAAATCCCAATTTGTTCACATTCATATCTTCAACTTGTTTCATTTTATTGTAAATTTCTTGAAAAGTTTTACAATGATGATAATCATGTGGCAATTTTAGTGGATCTCCAACACGTTTCCAGTAAAAATAAGAACCATCCGGGGCACGTTCCACTTCTACCCAACGTTTTTTTGATTGTTTCAATTTTTGCCATGGTCTTTGTAAAACCGTATAGAATGGCAATGTTACTGCAGTGTATGTTCCCAAAACAATACGAGTATTTAATAGAATCAATTTAGGTAGGATGGTTTCTTTCAACATTTTTGTTTGTTGAACACCGATCACGGATTCGGATCGAATAAATAGGCCAAACCACTTGTTGTGTTTGTTTAATGTTCGAAATATCAGTCGCGCGAGCTTCGAAAAAATTGAAAAAAGTTGGCACACTTAATTGCCGATCCAATATCAATACTCAGATACTGTTGGTAATATTGATTCAAGGGAAAAATGACGGAAGATAAGAATACTGAAAGAAGAAAATTTAGCAGAAAGCAGATTTTTATACGGACTTGAATAATTTTTCTCGATTATCCGATTCCCCAATTCGATTGGAAATGCGATGAAACATTACCATCAAACACATAAAAATAAATCTCGAATTTTGCGTGCAATCGACTGGCACCGGTGTCAAAGCCACTTGGCGGTGATAATGGTTGGCAAAGCATATTACGACAATTATTCAGTATCATTGATCATTGATATCATCATTGATATTGAGCTAGTAATGGCTATTTTATGCGGTTCTAACGATTTTGACATTCGTATGTTTGAAGATAGTACGCACTATAGTTGTAAAAATGTTCATAATAATAAAAACAAAGCACTAAATTGATTGATCATTTGCGTATGAAAATCGAGTTGGCCAGCCTAAAAAAACAGGTTGGAGAGTCATTCATTGAACCCAGGATTTATCGGGAGTAAAATTTGGTTTATTTCAAGCAAACAAATAACTTTTAATTCACTTATTCTAATAAATGAACTTCAAACCAAAGAAAAATTCTTTCATTATTTTCACTATAGGTGACAATATCAACGAATCGAAAATGGGGTATATGTTGATGTACGCAATTACAGCTATATGCACTCAAGAATTGAGAAGAAAAATAATTGTTTGGTGACGTCAAAAAAATTCATCAGTAATCTAAGAATTCTAAAACAAGTTTTCCTTTTTAAAAAAATCATCAAATGAAATTTACATACTTTTTTATAATGATGTTTTAGGATTTACGCATGAATGTAATCGATTAGTTTCCTCTTCTAATAATGTTTTCTACTGGAAGCCAATAAAACATTACGTCTTAATTCCTGTAATTTTTTGAAACTTTGAGCTATCATCTCTTTGACCAGAATCAGTTCGGCTGGAGTAGCATTATCCAATGTAATATCGCCAATGAACAATGTTTGTTTATCACGAGCTTCTCGAAACAAATCATGAACAGATCTTTTCAGAATGGCTTCTCTTCGTTCCATCAGATCCGAACACTGGATGCTACGGCCGAATTCTTGTTCCAACAATTTCAATGTCTCTTTCCAGTGTGTGTCGGGTGGAGGCAATAGTTTTGATGTCTCCTTCTCTTGGGCTTCCTGTAGACGTGGTAAATGATTCACCCATGGTGGCGATATAATTGAACATTTATTTTGACGATGCAAATTGATCGCTAACCACATAGGAACTTTAACCGGCACTGAAGGTCTAAATGGTCCAAAATCTCCGGTGATTAGATTCAATTGACGATCATATCTGAATGTAGGCACGATTTCAATCAAATCATCTTCGGCAATAAATTCACAAACATCCATGGTTTTGTTGTCAAAGCAAAATCGAGAAACCGACACACACGGTTGGAAGACAAAAAGAAACTGAAAACTAATCGCGCCTAAAAGTGCACTTCACTTTCAGTACACACAAATACTTCGCCTCAAGGTCTGTCCATAAACTATCCTGTAAAAAAAATGAGTTTCAGCGCCCCTATCGGCAAAGAAATATAAATAAATTTATCAACCCATAATTTTTGTTTTGATCCTAGTAGATGGTAGCACAAGCGAAAACTCGATTTTTTAAAAAAAAGCCTGCCCGCTTTACGCTTACCTTCATGGTCGATTCTCCTTAGCGTTCCCGACCTTCCACCTAAGAATATCGGTATCCGTCCATTTTTCATCAGGTTTTCAAGTGCAATAATCTTTGGCATCTGCAACAACTCTACACGGTTTCCTCAAAATATTTTCCTCAAATTTTCAAATAAAATTCAAGTATTTTATGAACATTGAAAATTGTGATGGATTTCCATCTGAAATAAAATAAAAATGGAATCAATAAGGGGGCTGCCACCTGTTGAATCAAATAGGAACTCAAAGTCAGGGGGTTGCCACCTGTTGAATAAAATATGAACTCAACGTCAGGGGGCTGTTAACTGTTGAATCAAATATGAACTCAACGTCAGGGGACTGCCACCTGTTGAATCAAATATAAAAACCAACATGAGGGGGCTGTTACCTGTTGAATCATATATGAACCCATCCTCAACGCTGTCACCTGATGAAGAAAATGTGAACCAGTCCTCAATGCTGATGCTGATGCTGATGAATCATATATGAATTCAACGTCAGTAGGCTGCCACCTGTTGAATCATATATGAACTCAACGTCAGTAGGCTGCCACCTGTTGAATAAAATATGAACTCAAAGTCAGGGGGCTGCCACCTGTTGAATAAAATATGAACTCAACGTCAGGGGACTGCCACCTGTTGAATCAAATATAAAAACCAACATGAGGGACCTGTTACCTGTTGAATAAAATATGAACTCAACATCAAGGGACTGCCACCTGTTGAATCAAATATGAACTCAACATCAAGGGACTGCAACCAGTTGGATAAAATATGAACTCAACATCAAGGGACTGCCACCTGTTGAATCAAATATGAAGCCAAGCTCAGGGGACTGCAACAAGTGGATGAGCAACAAGTGGATGAGCAACAAGTGGATGTGCAACAAGTGGATGTGCAACAAGTGGATGAGCAACAAGTGGATGTGCAACAAGTGGATGAGCAACAAGTGGATGAGCAACAAGTGGATGAGCAACAAGTGGATGAGCAACAAGTGGATGAGCAACAAGTGGATGAGCAACAAGTGGATGAGCAACA
>JAOZJS010000651.1:0-23662 GCA_025882695.1 Amerodectes protonotaria
CAGCTGATTTTTAATAGACTATCTAAAATGGCGGGAAAATAAAAAGATTTGAAATGGGGTCCTGGTGGCAAATACTGGCAAGTATGTAAAGGCAAATCCAGGGCTCCAAAGTTTGACCAGCCAATATGAATGTCCATGACGATTTTCCATCATAACGCCATTGTTGTTGTGGATGAAGTGGCAATGGCTGTTGTTGATGCAATGCCGATGGTTGTGGTATTGCTTGCTGTTGAGACGGTGGTTGAGGAGCTTGTGGTTGTGATGATGGTAATGCTTGTGAAACTTGTACTTGATTCATATTTTGACTTAGCTGCTGGATTTGATCCTGGAATAACTTAAGTTGTTGGAACATTTTCTCCTGATTGTTCACTTGATTTTGCAATTGAACCATGGCTTGGTCAGGAACTGGCACGACTTGTTCTGACGTTGTTTGCACCGGACGAAGATCTTGACTTGACTTACTTGGCTGATCTTCGGTCTTGCCGGGCTTTGGCGTCGTGACCTGGTGACCTGGTGGATCTTGTTGCCATGATTTATAAACCGCTTTTCTTCGAAACTCACACTTAGATAACCTGGATTCCTTGATTTAATAAATGTTTCGCGAAAACAAGTGATTTTCTCCAGGTTATTAAAGATAATGAAGACGAATTTATTAACTAAAAGAAGAATAAATTTTTGGGTTTTTGATAACAAAAATAAAGTAAAATAAAAATTACATCGTGGACTATTCCTAGGTCCTTTCGTTGTCGCTCATGATAATAATAGTAAATTTTGCGCTTAAATAGATTATTGGATGCTGATGTTTGAAAGATGATGATGATGCTATTTGAACGCTGAGATATTTTTTTCATTTTTAATTCGAATCTTCGACAATTTCTTGCTGTAGATCGCCATATCGCGTAGTTTGTTTTCATGAAAAAAGAGATCTGATAAAATCTATCAATTCCTCTATCAAAGGAAATAGTAGGTGATTGGTTGGCTGATTTTTGCCACAAAACTTGCAATAGGGACAGGCAGTTTTGGTCTTATTTCCCTATCAAGGTCAGGAAACCAGTTAATCATAGGCACTTTTATAGAATTCTGAAAGCTCGGTTTATTTCGGTTATTCTTAAATGGAAATTTCAACGAGACTATTCAACACGAGAGCCAGCGAACAAATGAATACACACTGCTTCGATTATGCTTGATAAAGAAGCATAGCAGACTGACTGACTGACTGACTGACTGACTGAATGAAAGAATGCAGTGATAAGCTTGGCTTAGTTCGATCAGGATATGGTAGAGGGCCACATCAATCAATTTGAATCTTACTCACCATCCTGGCCCCCTCTCGTTCTTTTTGTGTTGTACTACTTAATTGGGCAGCCCACCCCCTTCCGGCCATTGGAGACAAACAAGCAAGGCGAGGCAACAAGCGACAAGAAGGCAAAAGAAGTGCCCAGGGCGCCATCATACACAGTTTGACTTGATAATGATAAAATGATAAAATTTTATTTTTATATTAAGTAAAACTTAGATAAAATTCAGGAAAGATTACGTGTCATACGAAATAAAATGTTATAGAATCATAAAATACAGAGTTTAAGAATTATCTCATTAAAATATCGTTCATTCATTGGTCAATATTTCCTCTTATTGCAACGGAAGACGACGAATATTCTTGGGAGCATTAGGATTGTCACGATTAAATCCGGCCAATGAATAGTGCAAAATGTTATGGTTTTTGATTTTTTTCGAATTAAAATTGCCAATTTTTTTGAAACGATACAAATGAAATTGTCGCACGAATGAATCAAAATTGTGGCTTCTGGTCAACAATGGCAAATAAGGCATCAATTTCTTCTTATCAACCGAAATAGTCCGACCATTGTCCAACCATTTGATCGGTTCAAATGATGGATCAGTGGCAAGATTCCAAAGCTTTTGCGGAAAACTTTGTCGCTTCAATTGAGAAAATTTATCATTACCAATACCTGTTGGGTGGTTTGATGCAAATTTTTCCCAAGATTTTTTCATTTTCTTTCTGATACGCCTCACATCTTCGTCGTCTTCATCTTTAATTTCGATTTTGAATTCAACCTGTTGATCCATTGGGGTTTCACCCATTGATGGTGCCACAAATGATTGCACGAAAACCTGTTGATTCGGATCATTGATTTGCATTTGCATTTGCTCTGGGCCTACAGCATAGTTCTGGTTTGGAGCCGAGTCAAATTCTTTAACCTGTTGATCGTCCCAATCAAGATCTGAACCTTCACCACTATACTCGTCTTCATAGGGACTAGCACTACTCTCCGTTGAGTTATTTACCGAATCAGCATTCGCTTCATTCTTATTGAAAGTGGAATGTAGAATTGTGAACAATTCCTCAGTGTTCTATAAAATTAATAGAATAGAATAATCAGATCAACAAATTTTTTTTTCGAATCATTTTGCTTAGCTTGAAGCTATTACCAAATGATTAGAGTGGCCATCACCACCGCCATGATTCCAATCCTGAATTTGATGATCATCATCATAATCAAATTCTGTTTCCAAAGACGACAATGGCGATGTAATAACAAATCTTTTTATCTCGCACTCTTCAGGATCAAATTGAAAAAATTGATCATCCAAGTAGTGCGTTTCATCAACAAATGGATTGGCAGCAGAATCGTTAGAAAGCGAAAAAAGCATCGCCGAATTTTGCTCAAGTGGATCAAATGTTTCCAAATCTTCATCCTTTACATTATGATAAAATAAACACATTAATTCAGGAGATTCTGCTGGCACGCCTGATACTGCCAATGGATCAATTTGATGATTCATTTTAAGATTTTCTTCAATAAGATTTTGGAATAAGATTTCAATATTGAACGCGTGTGTGTGTGTTCACTTGAAGAATTGAGAAACAAATGAGATACTTCATGAGATCTACTATTCGCAAAAGCCTATTCTGTGTGGGATCCATGCGGGTTCCATCTTACTTACCGCCCTACCGCATTGTCTTAAGCGCAAATATGAAGAAGTTCGAAAATATCTAGGCAAAAAAAAAAGAGAAACACAAGAGAGGCCCGCGCGCGAATCGCTACAATTGAATACTGTAGCAAGTCATGGTGATTCTGCGCAGTGATGAGTGTCGACCCGCGTGCAGCTTTTCTCCCGCACAGTAACACCATGATAAGAAGAGAAGCGACGCTTATGTATGTGTGTGTTCATATTTTTTTTAATGCACGAATGCAATGGTAATGTGTGTGCTATTGAAAAATGTTTCCCGTTCCTGCCTGCACTCCGTTTCATTTTGTCTTGTTTTATGTTCGATTTTTTTTTGAGCGCCACTTCATCTTTCGTGCACTAGCAACAATTCCCTATTGGATACTTTTCGAAGCCTTATCTTCTTAGACAAATGGGGCAGCCGTTGTTCTTCTTGCAAACATAACCTGTAGAATGAACGGTATAGATTTTCCACGGTGAACCAATAGGAAATCAAATGAAAATTCCTGAAACGTTGCAATAGGCTTGGATTGTGATCTTTTTCCGTGGCTCTGATTCGATATTCGATCCCATCTTTTGTATAGAATTCTATACGATTGGAAAATGTCAGATTTATAATATGGCGCCCTGGTAATCTTTTGGGACGAAACATTGAAAAATTAAAAAAATGAAAGATTTTAAACATATTTAGGCACTCTCGATCTTACTTTTCGTTTTGTGTGATGATCACAGCGATAAATTCTCCCAGTTTATTGTCGCTAACAGGTGTCGATGGAGTGACCGTTCCCTTACTGGATCTGCTTGTCACCATGGTTGGTGTTTGTAATGAACAGAATGTGAAAACAATATCATTCTCATGATCGATTTCATCCCAATGCAATACCACCAGTTGATCAGAACCATTGGTCAAACTGATTGATTGAATATGATCGATCGAAATCAATTTCCTGTAAGAAAAATTATCAATGTTCACCAAGAATAATGTATCTTGGTTCATGACTATGGCGCCGATCTTTTCCAAAAACCAAGAATTAATTCGAACAATATATGATGAGAACAGGACCGTGGAAAAATCCAATGGATTCGCCTCAAACAATTCCCGAAAAGAATGATATTGTTCGGTTTCTGTTTCATGAATCAAATAATTACCCAACCACCTGGGTCTTGATTGTCCCCAATCGGATTTTTTTCCTCTGAACAAGCTCGAAGCTTTGATTTTCAGCGCTTTTTCATTCCAATAGCTGCTGGAAAATGCCAACAAAATTGACCAGAAATTCAAATAGGAAATCCATTCCGGAAGATATTTCGAGTAAAGATCATTCTGGTTCAACAATGGTCCTTTGAACAGATTCTCGTTTGGTTGAAATGGTTTCAGATCATAAAATTCCAATATTTCGGCGGGCTTATTCAAACAGGTGGTTTTGAATTTTTCAGCATATTTTTCAAATTCTTCAATACAACGATTAATTGCATCTAATTTCTTTAGGCGACAAAACTCTTCGAAAATCAATTTGGATAATTTCAATCTTTCGAAATGTTCGATTGCAAAATTCATCCGAGCACGCTAAATGTCAAAGGTTAATGATGAATGGTCAAACAACGGTTCAAATCTAATTTCATGGAAAATCTCTTACTGTTTGAATTTGAAGAATAAGATTCTGCAGATATTGGAGTCTCAATGTTTCAAGTGTTTCAACAATGTAAGAATCACGAAGAAACAGTATGGTCTTGCCGAACGCAAATCGTTTTGGATGTTCCGGATCGAAATCTTTTTCCTTCACCGTTGGTATTTGGCTGAGGATTTTCTCACAAATCGGTCGATAACAAGCTCTTTGGTCTGCATCATCATCACCATCAATATCGGTAAATATCTGATCAATCAATGGTTTATCCAATAACATCTTATAATGTTGTACAAATTGTTGATAGGCAAATTGTCGCCAAAAACCAGCTTTTCGTATTTTGGCATTCTCCACCAATCCAAGATATTGAATTTGATGACGTACCTTTTTCACATCGAAACGATCCTTGACCGAATAAAGCTCTTCACACGGTTTGATGCAGCGAACATACAATTGTTGTTGATTGCTCAAGCGACTGATCAATTTTCCTAGCGATCGACGAAACTGCAGGCTTGCTGTGGTTGGTCTCTTGTAGCAATCCAGTTTATTCATGGTGATTTCTTCGAATATCTCTATTGACGAAAAAAGAAAATCAAATAATAAATTCAAACAAATGTCCCGAATTCTTACTCTGGATCGATTTATTTTGGATTTTCAGCAACATTTCCTTGTAGTCATAATATAGTTGATCCAAATTCTTCTCAATGAATCCATCGATCGAATAATGAACATCGCCGGCAAAATGTTGGATGATGAAATCATTCTCTAAATCCAGATTCTTCAATGAAGGATTTGTTACACGACTTTGAAAACATTCAGAATCCTTCAGATGTTTGTTTAACGCTTCCAACAAGTCTGGATCGGTAATGGGTTGAGGAGACAAACACGCCTCATCCAACAAAGCAAAAATACCATTTGTTGGATGATCCATCAATTGACAAACGGAAATATTATCCTCATAAACGACCATCTTCCAATTGATATCTTCTTGTTCGTAGAGAAGTTGTTCTTTTCGTAGAATCAAATCAATGAACAACTGATGCAATCGTTCATTACAATAATTGATCAAAAATTGTTCAAATCCATTAGGTTTTTCATTGAATACTTCAAAACCATATATGTCCAGAATACCGATCTTATTGGTTCTGGTTCCACCATCCTCACTGATTGCATCCTCTTCATTAACCTGGTTGGTTGGCTTGTTATTTTCCAGAAATTGATTGATTCTTTTCAAAATGTATCCAAACAGATGCTGATAAATGGCCTTGGCCAATGCGTCCCGACCGAAAATGGCCTCGGAATTGGTGTAAATCTTGCACACTGTTTCAATCGGAGTACGAATCTGTCGGCTGCATAGAGTTTTCACTGTTGTTTTCACATCCAATTTCAACAGGTGGCAGAAGTTGTTCAAAAATATTCGACTCTCATCGGTTATGAAACGGCTGAAATCCGGATTCTTGTAACTTTCCGGAATTCGAAATTGAATGTTTCCAAGAACCAAAATCGATGTTAGCACTTTGTAGATGGATTGTATTTCAGCCACACGGAAGCCAACTTTGAGCAAAGAATCATAGACCAGGCCAAAATCGATTTTGTCCTGTTCGGTCACCCTGGATTTTGAGCTGCCATTCAAATATCGATACGATTGAGCATCATCATCCAATACCAGTTTAGCGAAATCTTGGTCAGATTTTTTCAGCTTTTGAAATGAGCTCAAAAGCTGGTAAAAAACATGAAAATTTCGTTCACCTTCCTTCTGGCTGATAACTCGACACTGAAAACCAAAAAGGAAAATTAATATATTGAACGGCAGATAAAGAAAATCACCTACCTTTTCCAGAAGATAATCATAAATAGTCCCGTAGGAATATTGGATTTTTCGGCTCAAATCATAGTGAAAACCTTTTGGCAAAGCATCATAAACAAACGATATTTCGGTGTACTTTCCGAAACGGCTTGAATTATTATTACAAAGTGTTCGAGCATTACCAAACGCTTCCAAAATACAATTGGATTGTATCATCAAATTTTCCACATTAACAATTTCGGTGGTTTTCGATGAATAACCATTCTTGTGATTAACATAATCAATGTATAGCAATAACAATTTCGAAGCTTCCGTTTTCCCGCTACCGGTCTCACCGGTGATAATTATGGAACAATCAATATTTTGTTCGAAAACTTTTTGATGACCCGCACGGGCCACCGAAAAAATATGCGGTGGTAGTTTATACAATGTCCTGGTCGAATACAATTCAATATAATCGGGACCATAAATGGACATGGTGGGCATGTTTGGATTGACCGAAATGCACACATCACCAATATTGGTATAATAGATATCGTTCTTGTATCTTACTTGAATATTTTTCAGAAACGTATCTACCGATAATTCAGGCATGTGAAGAAAATCATCGTAACCGGATGGAAGTTTGTCCAAATCACCGCTACACGCACAAGTAGACGACATGGCAGGGATTATTTTAGAAATTGAACAGGAAAATAATAGGGATGAAAATGACGGTATTCTAGAATATGAAGATTGAAAGATTAGAACAACAAAAACAACAAAACAAACATCGGAAACAAACGTTTTCCATCGAGATTTATACCAATACCGGTCAGGTCAGAGAATTCGATTTCGAAGCATTTCGACGGAATTCGAAGCCAATTCGAAGGAATAACAAACAACAACGAAAAACAAACGATCGAACTTGAAATCGATTTTTTCATGGTTTCAGAAAAAATTAGCTGTCAAAATTTATTATTATTGATCCAAACACACAAAACAAAAAAATACAAATTTTCGCTAAACAAAATTGGATTGAGATTTGATTGTGTTCTGGTTCTGGTTTGTTGGTTTGCATGTTTTTCTCTCAAAACAAATGATTGATTGTTGTTCACACAAAGTGATTGGATTCGAAATAACAGGTATAGATGTGATCACATCAAAAGAAGAAAATGAAATAAATAAGTTTCACTGTGTGTGTTGATTGGTATTGGTTTGGCGCATTATTGCCAGAAAAAAAATTATTCAAAGGGAAAAAATCTGTCACAACGTTTATGAATGATGTTTGAATTTTTTTTTTTGAATTTTTGATTTTTTCAAATTTAAAAATTTTTTCGCGCGCGCACGCACGCTCGTATTTTTCGAATCGATGTGTGTGTGTGTGTGTGGATGATGAGATTTGAGAAGGCACTTTTTTTAAGGGGGAGGAGGAGGAGGATAGGAAACTCCCCATTATTATTACATCATAATTATTATCAAATATGAATAGGAAACGAGAGGGGACAGGAAATGCGCAAATCACATCCAATTTAGAAGAAGGTTCCGAATGAGAGAGAAAGAGATTCCAAAAACAAAATTGTTGGATGGTACATCTAATAAAATAAAATCATGGTATTTGGTTAAGTATATTTTGAGAAAGATAACGAAAAAAAAAGATTAAAACCTAACGTGAGCATATTATTTAGAATATAAAATGATCTTGATCTCATCCTTATCCCGTGTATCCTCCTTAATCTCCTAATCTCGAATAATAATGAACATTATTAGGCCAAAATTAGTAAAATCACAGAAACAAATATTATATAATGGTAATAAAGATAATAACAAAAAAAAAAAAAACAAACACACGAAAAACAAAAAAAAGGGTTAAAATTGAAATTGAGTGGGCTGAAAGGGGTTAAAAATCAGGTTACCGCCCCGTTACATGCCCCGCCCCAGCGCCCCCTCTCTCTCGAAAGGAAAAGGGGGCGAGAAATAGATATAGGGTGTGTCAGAATATTTTGAAAATTTGATCATGCAATCATGATAGGAAGGAGGGGAAGTGGGCGGTTGTGGTGGTTGTAGGCGTGTGTGTGTGGGTGTATGAGCAAATGCAAATATAAATAATTAATTTTTTTTTTGGATTTTTTTTTAGAAAAAGAACATCCTTTCTGGGCTACTCCTTCTTCCAGTGGGCGGAAACTTGAAAATACTGAGCTGAACAAATCACACACACACACGCGCGCGCAAATTAGGCACGACATTTTGTGGTTGATATTTTTGTACTTTGAATTTTGTCACTTCATGGGGTGTGTCCTTGTCTGTGTGTCTGGGTGTGGGTGTGTGCGTGTTGGTCTGAATTCGGTGATTTCTGTGTTCTTGTACTAGATGATCATCATCCAAAATTATTATTTGTTTAGGTTTGCATCATTCATCTTGCTGTTTCAAATATCATAATCGGTATCATATGAACAACACGGCCGCCGCAGCCGCCGCATCAGACTAGCATCTAAAATTAGATTTAGCTACTTTTTCTTCTCTTCTTTTGTTGTTTTCGCTACACTTTGCAGTTTGCAAAGGAAAAGTGTTGTAGCGAAAGAGTTGTAGGTTTCTTAGGCAGGTCTGATGTGTGTGTGTTTCGATATAAAAATATCAGCAATGGTTATAGTAGGTTATATTATTCTTGGAAACAAACGAATTAGGTTAGAGAATCCTGAATTGAGGATTTAGGATTCACTGTTGGATTCACTGTTGTCTGCGTCGATGTTGCCGATGCTGTCGTTGTTGTTCACCACAATTAGGAAACACAAAAGGAAGAGAAGAAAAGAGAAGAGAATTGGCATTTTTTCAATGATGTTCCTATGAACCAGAATAATGATGATGATGATTGGTTGGCTGGCTGGCTGGCTGGTTGAAAAAGCAACATGAGAAATAAATAAATGTGGAAACCATTTCTCGGATAGCCGAATTTCCTTTATGTTTCCTTGGAAATTCCAAAAAAAGCAAAACCAATTGAACTTTGTCTTCGGTTCGGTTCGGAATTGTTCTGGCGAGTTTCCTAATGCTATCCCTAGCATCATCATCATTTTGGTTTAAGTTTAGGTTTCGGGAATGAATTACGATACGAATGAACGAGAAAAATAAATGAAAAATAAAACGATCCGAACAAGTGCAGCAACATTCGGCAACAAACGATGGTCGAGGCGAAAAAATGTTGGATGATGATGGAAAATGCCAAAATTCTTCTTCTATTATTCTACTCCATCTTCCAAAAGATGACGGTGGGCTGTTTTCGGGCGAGGATTTTCACATGTGAATGAGAGGGGGAAGTGAGGGGGCCATCGTTCGATAGTATCGATTGTTGTTGCCAACCGGATTCGGATCCGTGAACATCTCTCTTTTGCAGCTGCCAAAAAAAGGTCTTGGGTCCCATTCATACATGCCAGGTCATTGATTCATCGTGGCTGATCTGCAACAGGTCCGTAAAATTGGGATTGATCATTAGATCATCGATTTCAATTGATTCTAGATCGGCCATATTTTCCGCTCCACCATCAAATGTTGGCAGACCACCAATACCGTTGGACAAGTTGTTCTGTCTTTGAAGGCCGAAATCTAGAATCCGAGATAGCAAAGAACATAATCAAAATTGAGATTAGTCCCGGGAAAACCGGAGCCGGAAATCAATAGAACACACACACACACACACACACACAAAGATACCATTACCATTGATAAAATCGGCTCCATTATTGAACGGACAACTTTCCAACGTGTTTGGATATCCGGAAGTGCTACCAAGACCAGAATCTTGGCTAGTTTGTCGTACATGATTGATTTGATCACTGCTGCTGTTGATGATGGTGTTGTCGTTGATGATGTTGTTGATCATCTCCCTTGAATTGGTCAGAAACGGATCGTCGGATGTTTGCTGCAACGGTGGTTTATAATCACGTTTCATACCGGGCATTTTCAGCAATGATTTTTGCCGTTCGCGCATATTCTTGATTTCCATTTGATAATCATGCAGATTCAATTCATGCATCATCGGATTCTTGGGCGAACCTAACGGATTCATATTCTCCATGGCCGAAACCAATTCAACCGGAATATTACCATTACCATTCGGATCGATCATGGCTTGGATTTGGCAAATGTATTCACCGTTCGGAATAACGGTACTGTTCGGTGTGCTGCTGGTCAGGTTGTTGTTGTGGTTGTTGTTGTGGTTGTTGTTGCCGCCCGCAGTCGGTAATTGCTGTTGTTGCTGCTGCTGTTGATTGTTCAATTGAAAATCAACTTGTTGCCGCTGCCTCGGATTACATGGTAATTGATCCATTTGTGGTGATTGTTGACTATTGTTGTTGTTGTTGTGGTTGATGATCGCCGCCGGTGTTGTGTGGATGTTTGGCTGAGATGAGAACATCACCATTGTTGGCTGCTGTTGAATAATACGTTGCTGTTGTTGGTGAATATTCAATGGATTATGGATTATGGATGGATTGGAGTGAGATAGTGTCTGCGTCATAAAGCTTAATTGTTGTGGATGATTTTGATGATTATTATTATGATGATGATTATTATTATTATTGTTATTATGATTCATTTTGACCATTCTTGGATCATCCCATTGGGTGATTTTTAATTTATGATTCAGATAATATCGATCACCAGTTCGTGGTTCAAAGTCCATCTCCCAATCATCCGGTAATGGAATTTTGTTGATATCATAGCTTTGTTGACGATTATGGTTTTTGTCCACTTGTTGCTGCTGCTGCTGTTGTTGTAGCGATTGTTGTTGCTGTTGTTGTTGTATCAAATTCTGACCAATCATTTGACCACCACCAACACCGCCTGCTTGCTTATGGCCATTCACATTGATTAGAGTACCATGATTCTGTCCGGAAAAATCCGTGCGTGTGGTTTCCGGACAGGAGAAAGCTTTCTGATGTACCACCTGTGGTAAACCCGGTGGCGGTGTACAATGCGTCGTACGATGCGGACTACTGCATGACATGGCCAACAATGCTGGCCCTTGATGATTATTATTATTATTGTTGGACGGTGGTGAATTGGCCAACATCGTACTGGTGGTGGTCGGTGTTGGTGGTTTACTGTTAACCTTACACGATGAATCCACCGATGAATCTCTTGAATGTGCCGCGGATGATGCGGATGATGAGGTTGGTGGCTCGAAAAATGATTTGGGCATGTTACGCTGTCGCCATGATTTGAGATTCGGATTCTGATCATTTTGTACCACTTTGAACATATCATCAAAACTTTTCTTGATATTCTTCGATACATACACCATTGTTTGGGCCGACATTTGTTGGGATTGTTGTTGTTGCTGCTGCTGCTGCTGCTGTTGACATGTCAATGCTGACGCCGATGATGGCGAGGATTGTTGGGACAAGTTGGCCATGTTGTGCGCCATTTAGTATTCTATTGTAGCGTTTGGGGATGACTAATATGACTAATATGATTTATAAAACACACCAGTGTTGATGATGATGGTCGTCGACTCGAGACTACAAACAACCGAGAATTGTGGTTGCAACGCACGCACCACCACCGATACCCCGACCAACCACAATGCACACAAGCTTATGTCTATTTTTTTTGGTTTGGTTTTGGCTTGCGTGTCTGGATGCTTCAACTGTTCCGTTGTTTCCTCGCTGGTGGATGATCCAAATTTCCGGCCGCCAACAACAACGATGATTATGATGATGATTAGCGATGATCCTTGTTGCAATCCACCGATCCACTTTTAATTGGACGCGATTATACCACACACTCTCACTGGTTCTCACCGAATCGAGCTACACCAATCAACGAATCAACCAATCCGGGTGTTGTGTTCAGCTTCTTCTTCTTCTTCAGCAAACTAGTAGAACCTAGGTTAATGATGATGATGATGATAAATTTAATTATTAATCATATTAATATCAACATCAAGGTTAATGGTAAGTTATTAAGTTTTTTTTTCAAAAATAAAAACAGTCAGCCAGCAAGAGTGTGAGAGAGGAAATCAACAAATTTGATTGGACACCACCAACACCGCCATCCCCATGGATACCATGGGGATTAATCTTCGATGATCGTCATTGGTGGATCCAATGAAAGAAAAGAGAAGAGAAGAGAAGAAGAATCCAATGCATCGATGTGTTGTCGGTGATGGTGGTGATGGTTAGTTAGTTATCTACGTATTATCATCCACCATCACCATCACCAACAACACCTTGGTTAACCAACCAAAAACAATAGTGACTAATTGATGCCGATGATGATGATTATGGTGATGATACTCGATGTGTGTATGTTCCTGAACCTGTGGCTAAAACCATGGTTACGACCATGGTCAGACTAAACAAATTCAACCATCATCATCGTCATTATGGTCGTCATCATTATCGTGGACCAACAAATTCATTGATAAATCAATCAAGGTTGGTTTTTCCTGGAGAAAACCAAATCGCAAAAATGAAAACTAAATCTCGAAACAAAATATAGATCATGGGCTTAAGAGGGATCAAGCAGCAACAAAAAAAAAATGCTTAATCCGATCCGAGATTTAGCCATTTGGTATTTGAAATGTGAATTCACACCCCAAAAAAATAAAAAATAATAAAATTATATTCAACTGGTGGTTGTTCCGCAAATTGAATTGTAGCAAATGTAGCAAATTGCGAAGGTAGCAAACGCGCATGTAGCGAACGCGCAGAATGTAGCGCAAAAAATGTAGCAATTTTTTTCGTTATTGTTTGTAGCGATTTTCTTCGTTGTTCATCGTCGTAGTCGTCGTACGCGTCGTTTCGCAACATCTTAATCTCAGTGTGTAGCCTCCGCGTTAATCCGCGTTGAGGATTTCGGACAATTCTTCTGAATGAACTGAGAGAGAGTAAGAGAGCTCCCGATGTTCGACGTCGTTTTTTTTCTTCTTTTTGCTCTTTTTCCTAATTGATTAATAACCAAACCGCATTGATGGATGATCTTCTTCTTCTTCTTCTTCTTCTTTTGCTACAACTTGTTGATCTCTAGCTTGAGGAGAGAAAGGTGTGAGGCAATAGATCAGCCGCGCCGCATTCCCACATGAACACACACACACAAACCGCGCTGTTTGCATCAATTTTTGGAACAGATTAAGATTAAGATAAAGGCGGATAGAGAGAGCTAGAGAGTTAACTGGATTTATAAGATTTTCTTTTTCCTATTTCTTCTTCGAAACGGATTATAATCATTGGCTGGCGGTGTTGAAGTTGTCGCCTCGTTTTCGTAGGACACAACCATACCACATCACACCGTGCAACTGATCTTCGTGGAAAAAATGTTCACCACGGACGAACATCAACAACAAAATATATTTTTGAAATAAACAAGAAAAATACAGGTAGATTTGAAATTGAAATTCGGATTTTTTCGTTTTTTTGAAGAAGAAGAAACGAAATGAAACAAGAAAACATCAAAATCCTCAATGGGATCAATTTTTTTGGAAGGGGGGATGCAGGGATTGCATCAAACATAATGAATTGATTAATTAATAATTGTACTGAGACGGACGGACTACGAACATCCAAAGCGAAATCCAAAGTTTCTGGAACAGAAACACACAAACGATCCAAAACGAAAACAAACAAACGAACAAATCTTGGGAGATGAGATGAGATGAAATGTTTGTTTGTTTGGGCGAATATCAAAAACAAAATAAAATTAACATTTTCTTTCCAATTATTTATCTCCTCTCTCTCTCTCGTCTTCATTTCGTATTTCACATCTTGGAAAATTCAAATTCGAGACCACCACCACCACACATCGATCCAAGACAATCTTCTTGGAACATCTCAACACTACGGAGATCTCTCTCTCTCTCACTCTCGCTCGTTTGGCTTAAACTAATAAAGCAGCGAAAACAGCACCAAACACAACAACAACACGAGAACATGGGCAGGTAGGTGAATTAAAGCAACGCGAATGATAATTAAGAAAACCTTGAATTTAGTGTGTGTGTTTCTTGGAACTAAAACAAACAAACTGGCACACACACACACACACACAAGTGATACATAAATCATAGATACCGAAATGATATTGATCTTCACCGAAAAATCAAAGAAGAAGAAGAAGACGAAAAAAAATCATTATTGCTACACATTGCCACTGTTTTGGAACCACTATTCAATACGATAATTCAAACGGTGGTTCAGATTGACGTCTTCATCAACATCATCATGATGATCGTCTTGGATGGTTTCTGATTATTATTATTATTATTATTCGCAACACAAATTATCATGTGGACAACCATGTTTCACAATGGTAACGACGAATGGTAGTATCGACAGCTAACTGAAGCAATCGGGATGCGCTCGCGGTGGTATTAGAGCAATGGATGATATGGATGCTCGGGTTGAATAATTCTGCGGACAGATTTGGGGGGGGCAGATTTGCCGTTTGGCATGCGCCGCACAGAAAGCGGCAAATATTTTTTTTTTGAATTTCAAAGGTGAGAAAAATTTGTATAAGCGAGGCAACAGGTAGATGGTCGGAAATGAAATTTTCGCAAAAAAATATGTAGCAAAGCGAATTGTAGCAGACCGAAAAGATGTAGCAAACCAAAAAATGTAGCGAACCAAAAAATGTAGCAAACCGAATTGTAGCGTTTTGTTGCCGTTGAACACTGGCACTTGGCTTGTGGCTTGCTTGCTTGCTGTTTGTAGCAAATGAGAATTGCTACAAAAAACCCACGGCCTACGTTTTATACAAGACAACAACCAAAAATAAAATTAAAGTATATACACGGGGGGATAGACGCGGATAAACCACCAGAAAAAACAAAAAAAACAAAAGCATCAACCAACCCGACCGACTAACCAATCAACCACCATCAACAACACACACACACTAAACCATCATCAACCATCAACCGCAAGCAAGCATCCAGAAAACAAAAAGAGAATCAACAACCATCGGGCCAACACCAAACTTACACACACAAACACACACACACAGACACTAAGCATCGGTATCCATTATATATATTTTTTTGTGCTTGTTTTACGACACACAAACATCACCACCACCATCATCGCGGCATCATCATCATCATCATCATCATCATCAGTGGCAACAACACCATCAAACGATAATATAGATGATGATGATGATGATGACAATGGATTGGATTTAGAGATTAGGACGTCTTTTGGTGGTGGTGATGTTGGATACCACCACACATCGAGATCGAGATCCGTCAAACTCTCTCTCGCTCTCGATGGCTCGATGGCTCCAAGCTATGATGCAAGCAATCAGCAACGACAACGACAACAACAACAACAACCATCATCCATAACAATCCATCCAATAATAATAATAATAATAATAATCGAACCAAAACTATTCAATTCAATTCAATTTAGTATCGAGCTAGCTATGGCGATTGAAATTCGAATATCAATTATATGATATGGTTAATATGGTTAACGGTAAACGATTAACCATTATGATTTTGGTGGTTGTTGGTTGGTGGATGGATGGATGGAGATGATGTTGGTGTTGGTTCATGTCGTTGCTGTGTCGGTGTTGCTGTGCCCATCATAATGTAATGACGTAAATTGGATACGTTTTGATTTGATTTGATTTGATTCGATTTTAATATAATATCCATTCCCGGGTTACCGAAATGTTTTGGTTCCCATCTTGAATGGACATCTTCTTGTCGGTGTATCTGTCCGGGCAAGGAGAGGAGGAAGATATGATCGAACCAGAAATCATTGACATGTTGAATGTCAATGATGATGATGGTAATGTGGTGGTGGTGGCCAATGACGCCATTAGCATTATCGTCAATTACAATCCAACAAAGATAATTACCATGGATTCTTCAATTCAAAAACCTTGTTGTTGCCGATGTTGATGGTGTTGATGACATTTTGGGAAACATACACTAGCACACACACACACACTATGCACCAGAACAATAATGATCCTCGCGATCCAACAACAACAACAACAACCACACCCCCACCACCATCAATCATCACAAATCACATCGAACGCGTCTGGTGGATCCCTACAGGATTATCCATTCCAGGATTAACGGTACTTTTGTCGTTGTTGTTGTTGTTTGGATTGTTTTTGTTGTGTGAATCAAAGCAACAAGCAACAAGTCTGAAAGCACAAACATTTACCAAAGAAACTTTCAAAGATCTTCTTGTCGTCGTTCTCGTTGTCGTTCTTGCCGTTGTAGTTCCACCATCCAGATGATCATACACGGCGGCGAAAACCGTTCTGCCAGCCACCAGCCAACTCTCGCTCTGCCAACCAACCAACCAACAACAACGACGTCGGGACGATGATGGCGAAAACACAGAGCGAAACGCGATTTTGCTCTTCGCTTATGTCTTTATTATTCTTCTTCTTGTGATGATGATGATCATCATCGTTTTCTGTCTCTCTCTCTCTCTTTCTCCTTTGATGATTTCTCGCTATGATATTTTTGAAAATAAAAAAAATTCAATGTTAGCGCGCGCACACACACACACCAACACACACGCGCACGGGCATAGAAATATAAACGAGATTGATGCGTGTTTTGCGCGCGCGCCCGCCCGCCACAATCAATTTGAATTGAAAATATCAAAATCCAAAAACCAACAACAACAACAACAGAAACAAGAGTGTCGTTGTATTTTGTTTTGTTGTTTTTTTTTTTGAAACAAAAATCGGCGTGCGCGCACGCTTCCTACGTGTTTTGGGATGGTACACCGTTGTGTTGTCACGAGTTGTTGCCTGCCTCCTCGCTCTCGCTCCCGCTCTCTCCGCATCATTGTAACCAAACACACACACTCTGGATATCAATGATTGCGCCCCATTGGTAGCTATGATGATGATGATGAGAGAGAGCGAGAGAGGATGATCATCATCATCATTAGACCAGCCAATTATAAATGATGATGATGATGATACTACTAATAATAAAGAGGGTGGTAGGCTGGGTCAAAAGCAAAAATGGACGTAGAGATATTGATGAAAGTGGTGAGAGTTTAGCTCCGCCTCAAATCATCACCAGCAATAGCAGCAGCGTAGCAGAGGAGCAAGAGAAGCTGACCAATCATTTAGTGGGATGGGGTTTGGCAGTGTATGGTGGGTGGCCGTAATGCATTTTAGGCATCCGTTAGCGTTAGCGGCTAACTTAACGGTTTGTTTTTTTGTTGGGAATGTTTGTTCGTTTGTTCGTTTTTTTTTCGCAAAAAAAATCGAATCGAAACCCGATCGGAAATGGATTCAACCAGAGAACATGTTTTTGGTGCACTAAGAAGAAAACCAGAAGTACAATGATGTTGTTGATCGTGATCATCTTCATCATTGATGGTTTTCTCTCACTTGTTCTTGTTGTTCTTCTTCTAGTTCGTTCTCTCCCTTTCGATCATTCTTATTCTTATTCTTCTTTTCTGTTCTTTTTGTTGTTGCCAAATTCTCTGAAATTATTACTAAATTTGGTTAGGGTTTAAGTCTTCTATATTCTTTCACCGTGTTGATCATCATCATCATTAACATCATCATTGGTTTGTGTGTGTGTGTGTGCGGCGAACATTGAAGGGCGCAAGAGCCTGCTTGGATGATATACCAGGCGCTATATATCAGAAAGAGCGAGAGAGAATATAGAATGAATATAGAATATGTATGGCGCCTTGGTTTTTTCCTTCATCGCTTATAAGAAGAAGAAGAAGAAGAAGAAAATTATTATTATACAAAATCAAAAGTGGTAACATTGTCTGTATGCATGTACATGTTACAATACTAATAATAATGATGATGATGATCTTGATGGTGATGGTGATGATTATAATAATAGAAAAGAAAAAGACTAATCAAAAGACTAACCGAAAGAATATTCCTGTGAAAGGCCAACCCAAAAGACGCCAGAGTTTTTGGCGCTAGCGCTGAATGGAAAGGGTTAACTGAAAGGAAACTGAGGAAAATGAACCCTTTGCATGATCCCCCGCCCCGAAAAGGTCCTCCCCGAGAGTTTTTCAGGAATTATCACCAACATCACATCATTTGTGGAGGAGATGCGAATCTTCCACATCCGGTTTTCCTCTCTCTCTCTCTCGTTCTCTCTCGCGGATTTAGACGTGCCAAAAAGATTTAGATCATTTGTATGAAAGAAAGAAAAATGACCTAATTTGAGCACACACACACATACACACATGAAAATAGACATTAGAGAATCTCAAGAATCACAACAACACACACTTGAGATATACAATGTGTGCTTGTGATATTTTATAAAAATATTAATTACAGCGACAATGATGAACTAATTGTTCACTAAAAAAATGGATGACGATCATGATGATGATGATGATCATGTCGTATTACACCACCGATGATGATGATGTCATATATTCTCTGGCGTCACCATCGTCATCAATCGGATAGGATTCTGTGTGAATGTTGCTTATATCAAATACGGCACACACGCAATCCACATGAGGAAGAGAGTTTACAAACATTCTTTTTTCGGGCATGTGGAAGAGGGAAGAGGGAGGGTGGCTATAATAGAAAAAAAGCTTCGAAATACGAAAAAAGCTTCGAAATAAGAAAAGCTTCAAAATTAGAAAAAAAATGGTGCTGCTAGTTTTCGAATCATATTGTTTTCGAATGATATTCTTAAAACAGAATATTCTGTGTGTGTGTGAGCGAGTTTTTGAATTTAAAAATAAATTGAAAAACCAAAGTGGAAACAAAATCACTAAAAATGGTAACACTGGGTCAGGATCATGAACGTGTGGATGGATTTCATCGAAGTACGTCACCATCACCATCAGCCTTATAGATTTGGTTTTCCGAGACAACAACAACGACAACAACAGCAAAAAAACAAAAAAAAGAAGAAGAATATTTCAAAATCATTGTTTTTTTTCTGGTTGCTAGTCAACATTTGTTTAACATATAATATATTTGCATACGATTCTAATTTAGCTCTTTTTCTTGTGGAAGCTCGCTTCGGTCGCTTTTCTTGGCTTGACAAACTGCCTGCAATTAAAGGCATTGACAGAAGTGAAGGTTTTGAATGATGATGATGATCTCCCATCATCATCATCATCATGGTGGTGGTGATTTTGATGGCACTCGATGGTACCACCTGTGAGAGCTAGCGAGCGAGAATCGTTCCATCATCGGTGCACACACCAACACACACACACACACACACAATCATTTAACACCTTTTATCTTTTCATACCGTTTTGGTGCCAATTGTGTGTGTGTGCTTGCTTGTAAAGCTGGATCTCTATGAATATGAAAAGAACGCAAGAAAATCTACGTATTTTAATGATTATGGTAATAATAATAATAATAATCATGATAATCATAATGGTAGCCATCCAATTATATGATTATGGCTGGTATTCTGCAACGAGGACATTTTTGAATGAAAAGAAAAAAGAATGATAATCTTCCAGCTTTCTGGTGGTATCTACTGTCTAAATCTCGTTTTGCACCAAACGACAAGGGATTATGGACAACTTCAACAGCAACAGCAGCAACATCAACAAATCACAATCTCCGAGGATTTGCTGTTTGTTTGTTTGTTGGTTGGTGTTGAAAAAATGGTAATAAGAGGATTGCATCAAGATTATAATAAAATTAAGATTAAGTAGATGGGTGCCACCCAGTGCCTGGATTATCCTGTAGGATGATCCACCATTAAGCCAGTATTCGCCCACAGAAAACAAAACAACCAATCAACAAACGAAATTAAAGAGTTACTCACCCAGAACTGAAGTTGATCCAATCGATGGATTCGGTTCGAGATTCCAAAATAGGGCCCGAAAAATAAGCAGCGCACGCACACACACACGTTGGCCAGCCGACGGTGATCAAAAGTAAATGTCCAATTGATTCGAAAAGTGGTCTCAAGAGAGAGCGAAAGAAAAATGATTCGAAAAAAAATTATGCTTCTATTTCGAATCATTTCATTCGCGCTCGCTCCCTCTTTCTCTTTTTTTTGCTTTCTTTACACAAGCCACACAAGCCACACACACAAATCTCTACCCAACATACGCACACACAAAAGCCAAGAGAGAGGCGGAGCAACAGGTTCGAAGAAGAGGAGGAGGAGCTATAGACTGAGAAGCAAGCAGGCGGAGCAAGAAGTTTGGTTGGTGCATGCTACCAATCTTATCAAGCTTTGTCGCAATGCCTTGTCGAAATGTGCATGCCCACGCCCACATTTTGGTATGCCACTATAAACCAATATGAAATGAAGAAGAAAGGCTTCTGCCCTCTTGTCTGTGATTGATTTATTTATTGATTGAGCGAGCTCTTAACTTTCTTCTCCTTCTCCTCCCTCACCTCACCACACCCACTCCCACTCCCCGTATCCTAATTATCATCATCAACAATGATTTTTCAGATTGTTTTTGTAAGATTATCATTGTGGAAATCTTCTGAAGTAGAAGTCCCATTCACCAACGCCGAGGCCGATACCGGAAAATTCGAACGAAAAACAAAAACAAGTGAGCAAGCGAGAGTTCACCACCAACACCATTTTGGCCAAAATGGCGACGATTATTTTATTTTTTGTTTTCTTGTTCATTTTCTTCGTTTTCCGAAATAACTAACGGACCGACGGACGCTAATCCCAAAAAGAAAGTGCGGTTCGATTGTTCAATGAACAATATTCAATAATTTGGAACAATCTTCGTGGAAACACAAGCAGCAGCAGCAGCAAAAGTGACAGCCAACGCGCTCGGCCCAACAAACAAACACGCACAAGCACAAGTACAAACAAGCCAAACGGATTGGTGGTCAAGCCATTCGGGATTATATTATTATTATTATTATTATTTAAAGGATCTGAGGATCTGGATCAGATTTTATCTTCGAGCGAGTACGAATGCTAGTGTGTGTGGATCGGGAGCGAGCGAGTGCGAGAGATTTATGTAAAAGTGTCTCGCCTTCACTTGTGTTTTTCTTGTTTTGTTTTTGTTTTTGCTTCGATTTGGATTTCGGAGATTTTCGCGGATTTTTGTCTTTTCGTCAGCTCGCTCTCTCTCTCTCTCTGTTAATCATTAATCCAAACAAACCATTTTTCGTTCATTCGTTTGTTCATTCGAAGCAACAAGTGTGGGATCCGAACAAACGGCCTGGCCCGATAATAGAAGTCGTCGAATCATTATAATAGGAATAATTAAGATTGTGTTGGCTGGATGGCCGGCCGGTTGGGCCAAAAGAAATTGAAACTTTGATTGGTGGTGGTGGCGGCGGTGTACCAACACCTTTGGCTTATCTCTCTCTCTCCATTGTATCGTCTTGGCTCTTTTGTTGTTGTTGATATGGTTATGGTTGGCGTCGACGCCATCAGACCGGGCGTACGGGAGCCAAATGGCGCCCAGGATCCGTTCGAATCTGTTGTTATATTTTATTTATTATTGTTTTCGTTGTTGAAAATCTTCTTTTGGTGGAGATTTGATTTGATTTGATTCGATTCGATTTGAACAAGATCTTGGCGCCCTGAATCTTGTTGGATAATAACAATCATCATCATCATCATCATCATGGTAATCATTATGATCACATCAAAGATCCATTGAAGCATGGTTGGTTGGGTTACCACCGGCATGTAGTGCTGTTTGTACACAAATAGGGAGCGATGAGGATAATCGAAGAATAAGAAGAAGAAGAAGAAGAAGATGACCCCCGAAGATATTCGAACAAAATTGATCAATTTTGAATCCCTCATTGATTTATAACTTGGATTCCGATGTAGATCATTTGGGCGCCATGTTTTCGCTGGCTCTATCTAGAGAATGTGTGTCAAACAGTATTGTCGGTTTGGATACACAATTTGAGTGCAAAGAATTGCTGTATGTTCATAATCATAATCAAATTTGTGAATGGATGGCGCCCAACGACAATGGCGCCCAACAACACACACAATCAATGATGGATGTTAATCAATCAGGTTGCTCAAGAAAATCACACAACAACAACGATTCGATGAATGGCCATCAATCTAATTGGTTGGTTGTGGCGCTAAAATCCAAAAAAAAATTTCAAAGATTGAGTATTGGCCAACATGCACAGACCAGAATCATTGATCTAGTTTCATTTAGAGTCGGATTGTTGTTGTTGTTGTTGGATCATGAACATAAATCCATCCACAATGGGAACAACAACAACAACAACGACAACCACTTGTTGGGACAAGTAACAATTTATTATCATGGAAATGAGCATTTATTGACGACACACGCGCTTTCTCTCGCGCTCAACAAGTGTTTTAATTAGATCTGGACATCATTCGACCAATGAAAATGCGAAACGATCCGACACACACACACACACTCGAACCTGTTGATCAGTAAATCTTTTTTGTGCGAACGAACGGACGTTCGAAAACGAACGACAACGCAGAAACGTTCGAAAAAGAACGTTCCAAAATTTATATTCATTCACATAAGACGTGTTTTTGGCTGTTCCTGTCCGGCCTCGTCTTGTCTTCCTTGACGGAACCAATCAAACAAGCTAGCGCGTGTGTGTGTATGTGTGTACATCCGAACAGCTTAGCTTTGGTCCTATTTGGCCGCTAATTATTATAATTCATTTTGACTAATGATGATGATCATCACCATCATTTTGTTCTGGTTGCCATTTCCGATCCTCGCCCGCTCTCGATGGGATGAAGATGTTCAGTTAGTTTAATTATTTTAATGGTTTTTGTGATGAGTGGCCAATTTTTCCCCCTTTCGCTCCGTTTTCGCTTAACCATGTGATTGATACGATTTGTGATTTGTGATCACCACACCACACACCATTTGATGGTAACATGAACAAAAAAAAATTAATTGTTTTTTTTGTTGGAATAAAAAATCAAAAGAATTTCAAAAATTTATAAAAATATTTTGGTCGGTTGGGCTGGTCCGGTAGCCGTGGGCTTTGCAATGCAATGTCAATGCAATGTTTAAAATGTTTAGATTGACCAAAACAAAAAAAAAGTTTGGTCAGGAAAATTCTCTAAGTGTTCGATGCGTGCCGGCCGATGAGCTCACACAACACAAAATTTAATATTCGATTAGTATCGCCAAAGCTAAAAAAAAACCAGCCAACTACAAAACACCACAAATTGGTTGTGCCATTGATATAGCATTGATATTGTGCAGACTGTATAGCTGCGATCGCCAATAGATGGCGCAGAGGCGAGAAAAAAAGGAAAAAAATTTAGGTACATTGTCCATAAAATCGAAAAATATAAAATTCTAGTTTTTTTTGGAAATAAAATCGAAGCTCAACA
>JAOZJS010000652.1:0-23635 GCA_025882695.1 Amerodectes protonotaria
AGATCTATGTGGTGGAAAATAAAACAACAAGAAGAAGTAGAGGGAACGAAAAAAAATTACAGAATTAGTCATAGGAAATTATTATATTTTAGCAGACACACACACACACACGAACATCATCAAGCGAACACTAGACTCACCTTGTTTTTTTTTTTGGTTGGTTGATGGTATTCCCCCTTGGGGAACTTGATGGATTTGTGAATGGAATACCGGATCCTAGATCCGTTTGATGTGGATCCAAAACGAATGAATCCAGGATATAATACATTGAATATAAACATTTGTGATCCAGAAAATCCAGAATGTGAATGAAAGTTATAAATTTGGAACAACTTTTCTAGCTTCATGGCAATTTTCGGTTTTTGGTTTTGGCGGGCTTTTTTTGTGCGTTTGCGTGCTTGTGTGTGACACAGATCAAGAATACCTTTCCCATAATAATAATAATAATAATAAGATGATGCGCAGTGATTAAATATGTTGAATGAGAAATGTAAGAACAGAAGAACAGTTACATAACTTTTTTTTTGAAGATGCGCATTGAGGTGACCACCACCGCTACCACCACTGGCCACTGGTGGCAATAATTTGCCGGGTAATTTTTAGCATCCCAAAAAAACACACACACTCCAAACTATCCCCTAAATTGTTGAACAACAACGACGACGACAACGATGAAAACAACGATGGAATGATGATGATGATGATAGTGATTTGTTCTTCTTCTGGAATAACCTGGGCTACTGGCATCCATCCATTTTTCCGCCATCAAGAGAAGAGGATGCCAAAATGATATAACAATGGGCACACACATAGGCACTTGGGCAAACACACACACACACACACTTATTATATAATAACACACACACTCTTCGACGACGACCAGACAGGATAGTGGGACATTGCCTTTGGCAAAATCACAAGCTTTTGTCATTTGTTGTTTGGGTTGTTGGGATGTCGTAAATCCTCAGGTAAGAAGTGGTGTTGGTGACCAAGTTGGTAACCGCCGACCATCTCCACCACCACCATTACCACTTACCTGATACCTTGCACAATTATTATTAGTAGTATTGTATATATTCCATTCACATAACAACAATAACAATGAGAGAGAGAGCATCATCGTCGTCGTCTGTTGTTTGGATGAATGAAATTAATTTGCATCCCAACATCGGATACGAAGTGGAAGGACAGACAGAGACAGAGAGTAGTCACCAGAATGGTCTCCCTCTTACACCTTACATTTGGCTAAGGTTAAACAACTTTGCAACGGTCAATGGCCACAATTTTAGTTCGCAAGTTTTGGGCACAATATTTTTCGTTGTTTTTGTTTTTGCGTTTTTGTTTCATTCAAAAGTAATTTGATACCTTGGCCTGATACCTTGATGTGGAAAATTCCATGTCATTGTGTGTGCCCGTAGACAAATAATAAATGAATCAATTGGCACCCGAAACAGAACATACAAATATGAATGAAAACAGGAAAAGCCCACAATCCAATCACGCAATCATCATCATCATCATTGCTTAACCTACACTCGAAAGCATATCCTCAATACACGACGACTTGAGAAAATCGACTCAAGTCACGGAATCTCTTTCGGTTTTTCACCTGTGTGTTGTGTTCGAATTCGGATTACCAGCGATCCCAAGATTGTCATGGTAGTGTGTGTGTGTATGTGTGTGTCATGTCACCAATGGTCTTGATCATTTTCAAATGCTGAATAGATGATAATTGGTCCTGGGGACAATTATCAACAAAACGAGATCAAACGAATGTAAAATAAATGTGATCATAATGACAATAATAATGGAATGAACAATAATTGTGAGATAGCAGGGCCATGAATATAAGTGCAGCAAGAATCCGAGAGTATTGTTGGCCGGCAACGAATTTCTCTTCTATTTCTTCGAAACGAAACCTTCCCTAACCTTCTGAAAGATGTGTATAATCTTGGAAGATTATCTAATACCAGCGACAACAACCACAACAACAAGATGATGAACTGAATTAATGAGTGTCATTGCTGGCTTACACACGCACACCTTACCATTAGGGACACGATCGACAACGTACATCACATTGCATTTAGATCAGAGGTGAGCAACTAGTGGTTCGCGTAAGGCCCATCAAACATTTTTGGTGCGGCCCACCAAGCTAGCTGAGCTGAACAGGCGACGAAGCAATCGTGGCTTACCCCTCATTCCCTTCTCTGATTGGTCCAGCGATGATTTGGCTCGATGACAAGACACACTATAACACTATGGAGAGCGTGCAGCTTTACCCAGCACTTGTGTGTGCATGTTGGACGCCTTTTAAACCGTTCTCCCCATTGATTGGTCCAATGCAATGCCTTGACCTGATGACAAGACACACCATAAACAGTAGAAGAAGCTGTATTACTCTCTCTGATTGGTCCAATGTGATGATTTGGCCTGATGACGAGACACACTTTTAAACAGTAGAAGAGGAGGGGTATTGCTGTTCTGTGCTGTTCACAGAGATGCCGTCGTAGGTCTACATTCAACACTGTACTTGAAGTGCGGGCCGCCCAAAAAAAATTTTACACAAATTTAAATTGGCCCCTTGATTAGGAAAAGGTTGCTCATCCCTGATTTTTTAAATATAGAAACTCAGGTAATTACCGCCACTAAACTAGGGATACGCGCGCACATTGGCGGACAAGCCTGCAAATGATTCGCTCTCTCTCTCTCTCCATCATCTTGAACATTCTTCAAACAAACAAAAAAAAGCTAAACATCGGACAAAATTTTTTTGGACATTTTTTTTCGGTGTGTGTGTGTATGTTGAACGGAACATACCACCGAGTGGTAAACTAAAAACGAAAGAGAAAATGGTGGCAAGTGGCAGGAAGATCATCACCTGTCTTATGGTGATGATCTTCCATTGAGGGGAAGCAACAACAACAGCAGAAAACAAGAGGTTCAAAAACCTTTTCCCGCAAAAACAAAAATTCAAACTCTCGCTTCAAATCTCTCCTCACTCTCGCACGCGCTTTTCTAGTATTTTTTTTTCCCGGATAAACGTTTTAGGGTCGACAAGCAAATTGAAGATAAAGATAAGTATTATCCGTGGTAGACAAAAAAAAATCCACCACAAAATTCGGATAGCACGGATTGAGCCATCTAATGGCAGGTTTGGAGAGATTCCGATGGACGATGATGATGATGCTTACACCAATCCACGTTTTTCTTACCTGGTGATCGTACGTACGTTCGTTCGTTCAATCAATCGAAAAAGGTATTTTCATTTTTGACAATATCTCATCTCTCTCTCCTGCACCATGGTGGTAATCATACAATGGACCGCAAGAAGAAGCCGCGCAACCAACCAATCATGATTATTATCAATGATTTTTATATTTTTTCTTTCTTTCCATCGTCCAGGAAAACTTATCATTCAAGCCAGAAAAAAATGACAGGTCGCTAAGAAAAAAGAAGAAAAAGATGAAATGACCGATGGCCTGGCGCCAACCATCACAACACAACCAACAGTGGTCACAACACCAAGAAGAATCAACGAATAAATTTGGATTGTAATTGAATATAATCATAATTAGTGGCAACAACAACAACCACACAAGTAAAATGAACGGAAAGGATTGTCTGGTGGTTAAAACAGAAAACAAATGTCCACAGCCAGACCTAGGTAAACGTGGGTAATCAATCAATACCCAGGAATTGGCCAAGGTAATTATTGTTTGGGACAAAAATAAAGGAGAGAAAATTAACCAACCGCACACAACGACAACAAAAGACACCAGAAACAAATTAGCAACACACACACGGCCCATAGGGACAGGTGAGGTCCCTAATGGATTTTTTTGGTTGGCGTTGAAAAGCGAAAATACCCGCACACACTACAAATTATAATTCAGCTACTTGAATTGACTTACTTGACTTGCTTGAAGGAGATAATTCGAATTCGAATGATTGACTTCGAATGATTCGAATTAGAATCACACAACCCACACACACAGAACACAGAACGTAGAATGATAATAACAATGATTTGATTGAGAAACCCTCGGGCTCTGGTATTGTGCCACCAACGTTGTATGAGGGTCCCAGGAGAATCATCAAAATCATAAATCAAATGATGATTATTTCGGACAAACCTTTTCAACACACGATGCAGGTTATTTCATGCACTGAATTTGTCTTCGGAACGAGTTCTCACAAAATCACGCCCACAAAATCGAGGGATGCGATACACAGCCCACTCCCACACTATTCACATGCACACGAATCACACAAGCACCCGCTAATATGGTGGGCGTCAAAAGCTTCGCCAAAAAATTTCATTCGAAATGCTGCGACTAAGGGAGAAGGAGGAGTAGGATGCACCGAAAAAAAAAATTCGAAATTGAAAATAACAAGTAAAGAAGCAAGTGGATGAGTGACGTGCGTTATCCAGCGAACCAATCACCGAACTGCCGTAAACTTCGAAGCGCGCACTTCACCACACACAAGCACACTGAAAAAAAAAGGAGAGAAAAAAAACTCGAAAAGTAGCAGCATTACGGTTGTTACGGGGGCCGCACACTGTTTGGCAAAGCGCAACAGTGTTTGAATAGCGAAGAGGAGGAGCTTAATGCGCTGTGTGCGTGTGTGTGCGATATGCTAGCAGAGCAGAACTGTGCTGCTATCTTTCGAATTTTTTTTCCAGTTAATTAATTCGAATTCGAATTGTTTTATTTTTTTTGGTAATTTTATTTCTATTTGAATTAATTAAGATTGTTCATCGCTAATTTTCTTGAAGAATTTGGATCAAATTCTACAATTTTGGAACACCGGAAACCTGGACCAAACAGCGGCCCCTCGAAATTTCGAATTACCACCACCACCACCAGTTGCTTCAATGATCATGGCTGGCTCATGGCAATGATCATGAACGGGGCTTTCATCAATGTTACCATGGTTCTGTGTCTCTTTCTCTCTCTCTTGTGAATCTTCGGTCGACTGCTTTTCGGTGGTTAACGTTAACTGTTGCTGCTACTTTCTTGTGATCTCTGTGCTTGTTGTTGTCGTGATCGTCGTCGTCGTCGTCGTGGTATGTATCTTTCAAAATGGAATGGTTGAAAGAGAAATGAATTTGCGAGGCGAAAAAGAGCGAGAGAGAGACATCGACCAAGAAGAGAGGAGAGAAGAGAGGAGATCGCACGGTGCGAAAAACCAACCGCGCTTTTTTTGCCATTCAGCTCTTCAGTTCATGTGCAGTGCTTCTGGTGTTCGGATGTCGATTCATCATCTTCATCATCATTCTCATTTGTTACTGGTTGTTGGAATCGTATCAATTCTTTAATTGGATTCTGATTCTGGAGCCAAGACTATATCGAACTTGGTGAAGAATTTCGTCAAGCGACTTCGAGCTACCAGTCTTCCTGTCTGGTTTGTTTGTTTATCATTGATTCTGTAAGTGTGTTTGAAATTGAATTTGGCGGCCAAATCCTGTCGTACACAACCTCGGTCGGTGGTGAATGGTGGATTTTGGCCGCGTACCATAAATGTTGATGATGATGTTGATGATGATTCTACATGTGGTTCACATATGTGTTTTTTTTTCTGTTCTGTTCTCGTTTCGCAGGTCCCCGCGAATTATCATCCATCCAAACTTTGTGCCCACCATTTGGTTTCAATTAAAATCATCCCGACGGTATCGGGTTACCACCAGCAGCAGCAGCACACCACCACCATCAACAACCAGCAAAAGCTCCTTTTGTTGAATGTCCAGAATACAACAAGGGGACAAATGAATCAAATGTCAACTGGTAACTAATTTTGAAGGTAAGTTTGCTAGTTTTGTAATTTTGTTTCTTCTTCCACCAAAAAAAAAATTCCAAACTAATCTCTAACGTGTGTGTGTGTGTGTGTGTCCATGTGTGTATAACCAATCCTATTATATCCTGTCCTTCTTCTTCTTCTTGTGTTTCAGTGATGAGATTTCTTTGTTCTTTCTTCATCTCCTGAAAAAAATGATGTTGATAATAATAACATAACAAATGATGATGATGATGAGAACACACACAGGTATCCAGGGTAAAGATTAAGCTAACATTGATGTTATTCGACATTTATTTATTCTCTCAGCGAAAACCATTTTGTTGACGTGTGTTAGTGTGTGTGTATAAGTTTTATGATTGTTATTTGAAAATATGAATTACAACGATGTAAACGATGTGACCCGACCAAAGAACCAGAAAAAAAACTAAAACAAAAGCTAGCAACCAAGAGATTTTCCCATCGCATCATAATTTGCACATGGTTTGTGTGTGAGATAGAGAGAGAGATCGGGTTCAGGAGAGGGATTCCGTTGCTAATCCACACCGGATCGCTAACCGGGATGGATCCTATGGATTTTTTCTTCCTGGGAAATGTGAGAATAACAACAATCCAAATATATCCAAACATTCAAACATTTTGATGCGAGCCAAAGCGATCATCCTCACTTTTGCGTGACTATCATTTGGCTTGAATCTGGATTCTCGGATGGCTTTGGTGGGATGCTTTCTGTTGCTGTGTCCAACTCGAATGTGGTCACAATCCACTGATTTTGGGTTGCAGTTATTGTTGGCCATCAACATCAGTAGTAGTTGAACATACAAACCCAAAGACCAGAGAGCAAGAGAGAGAGGTTGATGCAAGCAAGCACGTATTATAATAATTTGTCGGTAAAGGAAACAGAACTGGCCCTCCGCCCATTCAGCCATGCATTCAGGATGCTCGTGCTGAGCCCACAATGCTACCGAAAAACTGATGATGATGATGACGGTTTTCAATTGTGTTCAAACTGTCGTTGTTGGTGTTGTTGTTGGTGTTCGTTGTCTTTGTTTCTGGTTTCTGGCAACCAGATTTTTTTTGGCGTCACCCGGACACACACTGCAAATCCGAATGCGCATTCCAGTTGTGTGTATTCACATTGTATCCCAGACAGTTTGGTAGGTTATGCAAATCCATACGCAAAACTTTCGTGCCGCTAGAGCCAAGTTAATAATTTCATATTCATATCCATCATGATGGTTGAGGAAGATGAGGATCCCGAAAGATATTGCTGTGAAGTGCCATCAGTGACACAAAGTATATTCATCAGTCTTGGCTTGCTTTTTGTGTGTTCCTGATATAAATCTTAATGGATTCTTTCCTTTTCTTTCTTATTTTCCTGTGGTCTTGTAACCAGGATGATGATTCAACCATCCAGTTGTATCCTTATTCCATGTGTGTGTGTAATGTTTGTTTTTTTTAGGGATTCTGTGGGTGTGTGGCCCTCGGATTCTTGTTCTGAAATGATCATTACTATAATAGTTAATAATAATAATAACATTTCCTATTCATGGAAATTTATCATTTCAATTCTTGAATCGGAAACAGAACGTCTCTGCGTGGTTCATGATCATACACAACCAATGGATTCATTCGTATTTGTGCGTGTGTGTGTTTGTGTGTGTGGTGGGAAGCCAGAGAATCCGCTCAACCAGAATTTGCATACCTAAGCGATGAGCAATCGGCTTCGATTGATCAAACGAAAATTGCAAAGAACTCTGGTCGTTCAATCCAATATTATCCCTCTCTTGCTATGAAGAAGTCGGGAAACTGAATCCTGATTCATCAGCAAAAACACTACGCTTCCTCTCAAAACTGATTCTGGTTCCTCTTATTTTTTTCATAATCGTTTAGGAAAATAGACCCAACCAGCACAACTAATATCAATAAGCTGGACGACCCTCACCATCATCATCATCATCAACATCATTATTATAATACCATTTTTGAAGAAAAGAAGATACGGACAAACCATCATCTGCAGTGGTACCAAGTTCCCACGAGATGTTGTGCTTCCCGACATACAATTGAATATTACCAGTGATACAAAAGAGCTTGTACAGCTTATATGCTATCTGTTATCCATCTTCATGGTTTTTCTTTCTCCAATGCACACATCAACCAAAAAACGAGATCATTTTTGAAAGATTTCGGTTGCTGTCAAAAACCTTCTTCTCCTCCTCCTCCTCCTCCAATCTTCTGCAACATATGTCGTGTTCGGTATACTTGTTAACTTTGAACTCTGACCACATCTTCGTCGGGTACGGATCATCGTTATCCGAACATAACCACATCGCTGAATCCTCGAATATCCAGGAATAGAGCGTTCCGTTTGATTATTTCCATCCCATCTCATTGTGGTAGGTTTTTGCTTCTCTGGTAATTTCAATCTTTGATATGCGATCATCTCTTTCTGACTAAAATAATGTTTTGTCCCGTTTGGATTCTCCCCTCTCTCTCTTTCTGTCCATATCTTTCACAGAAGCACTTGTTCTCTAAACATTATCGCGACAAACTTGTTGTGGTTGTTGTTGTTGTTACAATTCAGATAAATATCCGCATTCGACCACGACCATCGACGATGATCGTCGTTAAATCGAATCCAAAACATAGTAGTGAAAGGAAATTTTTGTTCAATTTGTCATCATTTAAATCAATCATCGTTTCACAAGCAGTAGAATCAACCAAAATGATCAAAAGTAGTTGCCCGGATTGGCCAAGCTTGGAATGTTGTTGCTGTACTGGTGGTGGTTATTGTTGTTGTTCTATAGCAAAAATTTTTGATAAATGTCAACAACAACATCATTTATTGATCAACATTCCCGACCATAAAAACAGATGTTGTAGAAGAACCCGAACAAGAAGAAGAAACATTATGTCATCATCATCATCAATGGTTTCCATCTTTATTCAAATGTTCACATATCTTGGTAAGTGGATGTTTTTTTTCGGTTTTCCTTCCTTGTTCCTCTCTCTCGCTCTCTCAATTATCTAAACGGCAACATAGATCACCACCATTATCATTGCCTTTGATTCGTGTCTAGAATCTCTAAAAATATCAACTACTAGACTGGTGATATGTTCGCTTGTGTGTTTGTGTGTGATTGTCGGCACCGGCCGAAAATGTTTGTCAATCACACACGTACGTACATCCTCTGGCTTTCGCCGAAAGAGGAGAGAGAGAGAGAGAAACGTCTCAAAAGTTATAGTTTAATCAATGCTTCAGATCCATCTAATTTAAATGACAATCAATTCTCAAGTTGTTCTAGATTTAATTGTTAAATTATATCACGTTTATTGCGTAATTTACCTGTTTCAAATGTTAATGAAACAGGTAAACACACACCCACAGGTACTAGCCATTGTGTTGTATCGTTTTTTGTTTTATTTGGTGTGTGTACGTGTGCCAAATATATCAAGGCTAGCTTGATTTAAATTGTACAGACCGAATATCTCATTATCTTATTGTTGATTAAATGTTTTTTTTCCTATTTGAAATGTGTCGCCTGCAAACACACACACACACAGGCACATCCAGGTAGAAAGAACAATCAAGGTAGCAGCGGGACATTAAATTAATTTATATCAAAAAAAATGTTAATACTCCTGAGCTAAGACTCCCAAATCTGGAGTAGACACACAATTGTCTTGAAGATACACACACACACGATGAAGTTCAACAGGCATCAACAGGGCGCGAATACCTTGGATCGCGTATCTCTCTCTTTCTATCCATTGTTTTTCCCAACCGTTTTCTCCTTCATCATTGCATGATAGATTCACCTCTTTGAATGGTAGCGCATTTTTCTTCTACTACTTCTTATTCATCTGAATCACAGTTCCTGTTTGGATAGCCAACAAATAAAAAAAAACCTTCATCCTTTTAGAATACATATATAAAATGCAAATCAAATTTTTATGGTAAAAGATTGTAATAATTATGCATGCCCTTATGAATATCTAAAAAAAATGTAATTTGGAATTTCATCTCATAAATAGGTAGATTTTATATGTGATATAATAGAAGGATGCGCGATGATGATGATGATTTAAATCATAATTTTGAATCGCATCGAAACACACACACACGCACAACACGTAGAAAATATACACCACAATTATCGTTGTTGTCGTTTTTGTTAATTCAAAAGGTTTTCATTCGTTTATTATTATAATCCTACTTCCAGTTTTGTTCCTTGTTGTTTTCATGCCACACGCACAGACACACACATTCACCGAGGTATCAACAGGTGCTCTCATTTTTTTTAGGTTGCACTGTACAACGGATTTGGGCGTGAACGGGTTAACAATTGAAATCGTATTGAACAATAAGTGTCTGTTTGTCCCTTCCCCTTTCTTTTTGTTTGTTCGTTAGTTCGTTCGTTCGTTCGTTCGTTCGTTCGTTCGTTCGTTCGTTCGTTCGTTCGTTCGTTCGTGTTCGTTCGTTCGTTCCCCGTTGTATACCATTGTTCTGTGGGAGGAGGAGGAGCCTAGGAGGTGCAAGCGAGAGAAAACAGTTAACCAACATTGTCATGCGCTCTCTCTGGCTGGCTGGCTGTCTCTCTCTCGGTTCCGATTGATTGAGCTCCCACTGACGATGAAATCATGAACGAATTAAAAAAAATTGTTGCAGTTTTTTTCCCATATTGATTGAATATAGATTGATTATTAAAATCTGTTTAACACCATTGTAGCAGGTTATTGTGCGTGTGTTGGTGGATAATTATGATCAACACACCAAATCCTTTCTGGATCTAGATCATATTAATCACATTGTGCTTTAACCGCACACACACTTACATGCACAATCTATTATTCTTTTTTCCTTGTACGATCCAATACCCGAACTTAATAATAATAATAATCCAATATTGGTCTCTCACTCTCTTCCCTCCCCGCCCCCCGTCAGTCAAGGGTGAACGACATTTTCTCCAGGGATCCATGTGTGGTGCTTATATTTTCCCGTTAATAATAATAATAATAATAATAATCATCAGTCGATTGTTCTCACCACAACCACCATGTTCTCTTGGTTGTTGTTTTTGTTGTTTGTTTTTCCTATTGGAGCCAATGAACCGATTTTTGGCCACCGGCTTTCGCGGCTAATATTCTAGCTGTGTAGAATCAGGGTGAATGAAGCAGTGTGTGTGTGCGTGCGCGGATGATTGTTCTTCCGGATTTTTAGCGAACATTTATAAACGATATAAAATCCATATTACCCGAATCTAGGCTTCAGGGATGCCCGATGATAAAACAATAGAGGCTGGAAGCTAGGGTGAATCGAACAGGTTATAATTATGTGGCTTCCCATCATCATCAACATGATCATTGGTATAAAACGATTTTATTATTATTATTATTATTGTTCCAGTGTTGTTGCCAGTTGCCAAGACAAGAATCGTTTTGAGAAGAACTTAAACATAACTTAATTTATGAGATTTTTTTTTCTTTCGAGCGCCAACCGACAAAAGGTGTCAACGCCTAAGTTTGTTTGCAAATGTGTGTGTAAGATGATGATGGTGATGGTGATGATGAAAATTTCCAGCTTGGAATGTTCCACCCTGATTCTCTATTGTTTTTGAATCAATTAGAAGCAAATATAAAAAGGTTATTATCGTTATCATTATTTATTGATGTTGTTGTTGTTGCCAATGTTGCCCGGCCATGGCCTAAGCAAACAATCACACTTCTTCACTTCTTCGGCTTCGGGCACAAACCTTTGAGAGTGAATATTTGTTTGCGGGGATGCGCTTGGTGGTGGCCAGCCATCGATCATAAAACCCCAGCCAAAAAGTTCACAAGTTCTGTGCGCAGCTTTCGCCCCTATTCCCAGTTTGTGAACTATCTCTTCTATGTCTTTTGTCTTACTGTTTTATGGACCAATTAAGACACACACACAGACAATATTGCCACTGGCCTTTTCTCGAAAATTTTACGCTGTTTGATTCGGCTCCTGAATTCCTTAAAAATTTTGTCGAGGTGTATTTAGTTGAGGAGGTGTTTTAAAAATAGCTCGCTTTTAGAAACAAAAAAAAATTGCATCGCAGAATCCTGTATAAGCTAAGATTTTTGTTTTCAAACACAAATATCTGAAAAGGTGTGTTGTGCAAGAAGATGCTTTCCATGTCGTTTGGAATCATGTTCACTGAATGCTGAATGTCTACATTTGTGTCTAAATTCACACAATCACTTTTTAGTTTGTGAAATGATCTAGTTTTAGCGTCGTTTTTTTAATCCATTTTCCAATTCGTTGTGGGGATAGCAAAGATGATACAGACACAATTGCCGCTCAAAGCAAGTGCACGATTTTTTGCGCCTTGTTTTCCCGATTTTTTTTCACTTCGTACAACAACAATCAACATCAAAATGAACAGTTAAATTTTTCAGTTTTTTTTTGTGTCCCGATTGTAAAACACCATCACCATTCACACACACACAACACAACACAACACAATGGTTGGTGGTAATGGTGACGACATTGGGATGGAAACCTTTCGCAGAATGCGAGAGCAAGAGCTAAGCTTTCGTAACGATACTAAACAACAATTATAATGGGTATAAGTGAAATGATGATGATGATGATGATGAAGAAAAAAAAACACAACACACAAAAAACATAGTTTTTTTTCTATTATTGCCGCCTTGTCCAAAGATGTACAAATCCATTTTTTTTTGTTCCCAAAGACCACCACCGCAAAGCTAAGTTGGGCATCATCATCATCATCCACATCCATTTGAATGCCAGAATGGACAATCGAATCGCTCCGGCAAACAACACAAACACACAAGATTTTCTATGTTTGTCCGAAGAAAACATGGACAATTGATATAAAAAAAACATGGTGACCACATCCGTTTTGGCCTTTGAGAAATTCGCTCTCTCTCTCTCCGCCAATGATGAAAGCTCATCATATTTTCTTCTTCTTCTTCTCAATTTAAGTGCGTAGAACAAAAAAAAATGGTCATTATTGACCAAGCCTCGAAATTTGTAGCCGCCGCCAAAAAAAACGAAAATTTTTTCGGACACATTTTTCCGACGGATGTTTGAGTGCTGTCCTTTTTTCCAAGGCTGGATGTGGATTCCAAGAACAATGATTTGTTTTTTGCTTAGCACACACACACACACGCATACACGCTAAAAAAACGGTTATTCCATTCCCAAGCAAATATGACTAGTACGAGTTCCATTTCCGCCAGTAAGTTGTTCTTGCTTGCTTCATTTTCGACCAGAAACCCATCCTAGTTGCTGATGATGATGAAGAAATTGCTTTTGCTTTCTCAAGATGTTTCAGGAAATTTCCGAAAAACAGCAACAATAAGTCGAACAATATAAGGACTGACAGAAAAAAAATCACAGAAACAAAAAACCAATCGAGTCCTAAAAAATGCCCAGCCCCTCCCTCACCAGGCTAGTGCTGGTACCCAACCCATCAGTCTGCAGCCTTCTCTAATAGCTCCAGTACATACACACACACACACACACAGAGTGTTTGTCACTTTGTCAGCCAAAAAATAATAATAAGCCACCTCCTTAAGCCCAATATTAATTATAATGATGAAGATAATCCTTTACTCCCGCCCACACTCGTTTAGTATTAAACGACGCATTCGAAAAAGATGCGCCTTGGCGGCAATTTTTATTATTATTATTTCAACAAAAAAAAATCTAGTAGAATCATCTGAATATTCTAAATTTACTAAAGTGGTACACCATGTCTGGTGGCTGCCAGCCACACGTTTCCGAGTGTGTTTTGGGGATATGTGTGTGTTTTTTATTTTATTCTTCTCTTCTTTTTTTCGGGTTTTTTTTTCGCTTGTTCCTTCGTTTGTTTGTTTGTTCGACTTTTTTTTTGTCAGCAAAGCTTTTAGTGAAAGCTTTTATTGGAGGCAGTTCTGGCGATGCTTCTTTATCATCATTATTACTATTACTATTTATTGTGTCTGGGGCTGCTCTAGATTTGCTTTTTCTATTCTTCTTCGTTTGTTCGTTTTTTTCTGGAAAGTAGAATTCAATGGAATATTTGTCGGAAATAGCTGCATGAGTAATGTATGTGTGTGTGTATGTGGAGGATGAGAATCCGAGAGTCGTTTCATCCATCCTCCGGTTGTCGGTTTCGGTTAAATCAGAGGTTAGCAACTTTTTTTTTAGAATGTGTAGACCTACAACGACATCTCTGGACAAGAGAACAGAAATACAGCTTCTTCCTCTTCTACTGGTTATAGTGTGTCTCGTCATCAGGTCAAATCATTACTGGTGGACCAATCAGAGAGAGGAATACACCCTCAACTACTGTTTGTAGTATGTCTCGTCATCTGGTCGAATCATCACATTGAACCAATCAGAGAGAGGAATGCACAGCTTTTCCTGTTTAGAACAGCTTGGTGGGCGTCCCAAAAAATGTTTGATGGGCCGCACGCGGCTCGTGGGTTGCTCACTTCTGTGTTAGATGACCATCATGTTTTTTTCAAATGGATTTTTTTTCCTCTTTTTTTATCTACTTGAGTTTCAATGTGTTCTAGATGGTTGGCTGGTTGGTTAGAGTTCTTGGAGGTTGTAAATCTTGGTGTATTCGTTGCACAGTACTTGTTGTTGTCGGTAATAACCTCGGTCATCAAATACCGAGAAAGGTTAAAGGCTGAAATGTGATCTTGGCGCTTTTCTCTTCTTTTCCATTTCCAATGTTCTATGTTGTTCGCTCCTTCTCCAATGTCATCGCCAAAATGTATGCTTTAAGTGTGTTGTATCCCCTGGTCCATCATGCACAAACGCACACACAGGAAAGCTATTTAGCACCTCGTTTACACCAAAGTAAAATACCTACACCGATGGTCAATCTTGGAAAGTATTTTTTTTACCCGAAAAAAAGCTTGCCAACAAGCAAGCAATCTCTACACCTTCGTTTTTCTTTCCTTGATTGCTCTCTCGCTCGCTCGATCGTTTCCCTTAAAAAGACGATAATCGCCAACACACACACACTGAAAACCAGCCATTATCTCTTTAATGGTTTGATTTGGTCTGGAATCAACAAAAAAAATATCTACACATTCCCAAATAGACATCGAGGCATCGAAGGCTTCTGAAGATTTAAAATTCGAATGATTGAAACGAGCTTAGCGAGCGAAGTGTAAAGAGGAAATAAGGCTGCTACTGTGGCCGGCTAGTCGATGTCTTGCTGTTGCCAGTGTGGTCAATGATGATGACGATGATGATAATAATAATAATAATGGCTATATAACGATCTTTCAATTGCTATTGGTTGCTTTGCTTGACACACACGGCAATTCAGTAGCCGACGGATCAACACCACCAACACCTTGATCGTTGACCATGTTGATGATATAGTAATGATGATGATGGTGGTGGGGGATAATGATGATCTGTTTGACACCTGATAATAAAATGCTAATGGCCCCACGGATTATAACTGGATTCTCAACCGTTGTGGTTGTTGTGGTTGTTGTTTGAACAAAGATAAATCCACAAATCCACTTGTTGATTTGATCTAGCCAAGCTAAGCCAAGCCAAGCCATATTCACATTATCATTGGTGGTGGTAACCTGATGTGTATCCAACAACTAGAACTAGAACTAGAACGTTTGTAAATTGTTGTTCCAGCCAAGAAAATGACCATGAAATGTCAATGTCCGACTTTGTTTGTTTCTTTGCTTGTTTCTTTCATGCATGTCCTGAAAACGCCCCAATAAAACTCTGGACGACATCAGAACAACCAAACCATAAGCTTCGTCGATTGTGACAGGATTCGTTCGTTTTCGTTTTGTTTCGAAGCTTTTTTAGCTTTATTGGTCAACTTTTAAGCCATAAAAAAAAGCTTTACCAGACCCTAATAAAAAACACACGTGTTCAACATGTGTTCGTGCCTGTGCGGATTTTTGCACTCTGCACTGAAATCTCACTTGTTGATCGCTTCTGCTTCGAAAAATTAGACCCTATAACAAAAAGTGACTATGTGCGAGCGCGTCTGTGTGCGATATGTCCACTTGCCATTGGTCGCTTCTCTTATCTTAGGCTGAGCTTGTGTGTGAGAGCGTGAGTGAGTGAGTGAGAAGAGCAAACAAAAAAAAAACGCAGCCATTATAGGTGCCCTTCTAATCACCATATAATATGGGTCTTATATCATACTTCCCCTAGCCAGCACATTTGATTGGGGAATGGTGATGACGGCGGTCAAGTATGTGACGGCCTATACCAGAGTAGGAGGAGAATCGTGCTTTGTTTGAACAGCAAGCATTATAGTAGGTGTGTGTGCGGTGCGCGTTGGACAACGCTCATGTCCCCTCTGCTTGTCTGTCTCTCCTTCTCTCTTCATCATATTTACACACTATTTCGCATATAAAAAAATTTTTGTTGTACATGTTGTTGTTCATTTGTTGAACAGTGTACATGATATGAGAAGTGTATTTTACCCGGGAAATTCTAGCCTAAATACACATAGACATACACACATAGGACATGGGCTCTTGAAACTAGGAGAATATTGATGATGATAATTGTTGTTATGGTTTCCATGGTCAATGGTCCGAACCGACAAGAAGGATTTTTTTGTTGTTGTGGCTGGTGATCATCATTTTGGCCGGGTTATATAAACATTTTGATGATGATGATTTGTATAAATGTCTTGGTTCTGAGAACCAAGATCAAAGTCTCTTTTGTTTCAGTCTCTTTGCACATTTATTCAAGTATACTCAGGCGCGCTCGATTCTTTTGACCACCAAAGTCGTATTTTCGGTGTTCAACAATGTTCATCATGTTGTTGTTGAATCTCTTGGAATTGGCCACCGCCACCACCACCATCGACATCCATCAATATACATGGCTCTGGCCAACAACAAAAGCCAAACAACTTGTGGATTGTGTGGATCCTAAATTTTTCTTGGTTGTTGTGGTTGTTGTTATTGTTGCGCGTCTTTGTGGCCAAAGTTAATGGCCTTGTTGCTGCCATAATGGATGTCTGCTTATGTGTGTGTGTGTGTGTGTGCGGTTACCAAGTTGTAGTAATTGATTATTATTACCATCTTTATGATTATTATTATGACTTCAATAAGTTACCTGCGTGTGTGTTTGTGTGCGTTCACCGGGGTCTCACCTTTCAATCACTTTTCATTTCAGTTCTCAAACGAGATGATGAATTTGATTGAGAGAGAGTTAGCTGGTGAAAAAAGAGGATTTGAATCGACGATTAGCGCGAACTCCGGTAGCATCCGTCCAACAACCGCATTCAAATAGCATTTAAAATGGTTTCTCTAATGTTGATGATGCTAGCTAGTAAAAAAAAGTTAACCCCAGACATTAATTAGCTTACCTGTCTCTCCTTCTCCTTCGCTCGCTTGCTCGCAAAATTCAAGTGTTCAGCCAGAATGATTTATAGACATCAACAACAGTGATGGTTGCAAGTCTTTTAATTTTTTCTTGAAAAAAAACATCCCACTAGTTTTGATGATTTTAGAAGGTCAAACCGGAATGCTTTCTCTCGCCAAACATTTTTGGTTCAATACTGGTGGTGTGTTACTGGCCTAGTATGATTTTTTTCATCGATTGATTTCGTTGACCAGACTCTCGTGCACATCGTATCAAGTCCCAGGATGTCTGTCTGACTGTCTATCTATCGACTTCGATAGTTGAATCCATTTTAGCAAGATGATTAAGACCCCATTTAGCGAGAGGAACGAAAATCTAAAATAGATGCATTCAAAGTGAATTGAGCCAAGCAAACATTTTCAAAAGAATCATAATGAGAATAATGGACTTTCACTGTCAAGGTTTTTTTGATCTTTTTATTCCTATCCAAATGTTGAATGTATGTATGACACTAGATTATATCCAGAATAGGGCCAACAACAACAAGAACATGGAAACATCCACCAACTTTAATCAATCAAATGTGTCGGTCTTCTCTGTCTCTCTCTGTCTCTCGCCGAGCAAACATATCCGAGTGCATTCTTTTAGTTTTAGTTTTGATGGTTGCTCTCTCACTCACTCACTCGCTCTCTCTCGGTATATGTCTTCTCAATTTACGATAAATGGATGCGCGCCTAAGCATAACGAGCGCGCCTAGCTCTAGGGATAGACATTGAAACATCACTTAGCTAATGGTATGATCATCATGGTAAGTCAACAATCAGTGGTTGGTCAAATATTGAATACACACACTCACTCACTCACACAGAAGAATCGAAAGAAGATCATTCTTCCTAATGATACTTGTGGTCATTTTCTTCATCTCTCTACCCTCTTTATTCCTGCCAGCCAACATACATATTTCTTTCTTTCTTTCTTTTTATTTTTTGGTGAGAAAAAAAGGTAGCACACTTGATTGGTTATGACAAGTATAGAACCAACAACCAACCAGCACTTTTCGAGTGGCACTCATTGACTTTTTGTTGTTGTTGCACCATCAGTCCATTATCTGCCAGCTAGAATGGTTCTTGAGCGCTTTTTTTCTTGAGAATGCGATTCAACAGCACAGCGCCAACAAAAATTGGAAACAATCGGCCAATGGACCGACACTTTTTTTCGCTGGGGGTAGGCCTGGCATCACATATTCATTTTATTTTACCTGTCCAAAATGGTTCATGGTGATCGCTCTCGTTCGTCGTCCACCATCCGTCTATCAAGACGCGTCGACCATTGGCCAAGTTCCTGCTCTCATTTTCGATTCGAAATGCTCCATTCACACACACACGCATACCTGCTAGTTAGTTAGCCACTTTCACCACCACCACCATCATCATCATCATCAGAACTGATCATTAAAGTAATAATAACCGATATTTTTTGGCTATGGCCGCTCACACACTAGGAAATGAATTCTTGGAAAACAAAAAATGATTGCGTGTGTTTGGGAACCACCACCACCAGAGAGAGATTGGCAAGTGTGTTGTTGGCAAGTGACGACGATGATGGTGGATAGAAACGCTTCACTTGTCACTGTGATTGAAAGTTTTTTTAGTATTCTTTTCTATTATTTTTAATTCAATTTGTTTGGATAGTGGGTTTCTGTCTTGTTTCCGAAGAAATATCCCACAAGGATCCTTCAAGGATCAAAGTTCCTTGACTTCCAGCAATTCCATGGATGATTCCACGGAGAGAAAGTTTCCAGATAATTAAGCATAATTATCTGGATAATTGATTAATCTTTGCTTGAAATTCTTAAATACGAATTCTAGTTTGGAGATTGGATTCTATCCTAATCTGAACTACCACCGGATTGTGCTCTTCCCTCTCTCGATGACAGCTCTCTTGATCTCTCTAATCTTGAAGGATTGACCTTTTCCTGCCAGTGTGTTGTGCTTTCCTGCGTGCGTGTGAGTGCGCGCGCACTCTGTCCCGGAGCTAAAAAGTTCTTGAAGCTAAGAACTTTTTATAAGTAAATTGACTTTGGAAAACAACAAGAACATTAATGGATAATATTCCATCAATAATAATATGATGATGATCCAGTTTATATTCTGTTTGTTTTCCATTATTAATGGATGCTACCATTCAAATTGACAGGATGGTCACCAGAGAATGGACCTCAGTTCACATTAGGTGTGTTGGTGTGTGTTCATCTTTTAGGATTAATATTCCGAACATTAGATTGAAAGGCAGGGAGAGAACTGGAAATATGTGTGTCATTGTGCCTGAAGAAGAAGAACAAGTATATTATGTAATATAATTAATTAATGTGTATGATGAAGCTTGTGTTTTCCATTATTTTTCAAAAAACTCCGATCCGATCCGATCTTCTATCGCTTGGATATATCATCCAGCTGGATACTTTAGAATCGTCGTGAAAGTAGTTTCCAAGCACCACTACTGCTAAAAGCTATTTGAGCTAAGCTAACAATCTTTTAGAAGCTCTCAGCTTTCATCTTGACCCAATCAAATGATCAATCATTTGGGCCATGGATCCCAGACTCTCTGTTGCACTCAAAAGCCCCCTTTTCCTCTCTGTGTTCATCAATAGGCCAGTTATTGTGTGTGCGTGTGTGTGTGTATTGTGCAACACACCGACACACTTATACTTACTTAGCATGAAGACTATTTCAGGTATAAATGATCATAATTTTAATCATATTGGACATCAATAATAATCATCATTGGCCGAAACAATATTTAAACTAGTACTACTATTATATAAGCCTACAACAGGTAACAATCACCACCACCGCCGTCGATCATTCAGGATACTTCTTATTGGTGAATGTGATGTGATAATGATGACGTTTATTTGATCATTTTCGCTTCTCGAATAGCTAAACACACACACACCGATGCACACACTTCTTGAATCTATAATTATATTTCCATCCTCTCTCTCTCCATCCTTGACCAAACAATCCAAAATATCAATTTCTGCCAAACAGTGTGTGAATGCGTGTTGAGAGAGCGAGAGATTCCAAAATGATTGCAAAACTTCTTGCAATCCACAATCTCCAAGAACCGGCCCCGAAAAAAAAAATGATTTTGGTTGACAATTTGGTTGGTTTCTCTGTGTGTGTCAAGTCAAGAGATGAGAGCCCCTGAAACTGTACTTGGTGAATTGTATGACAGGAATAAAATTTTCAAAAAAAAAATTCACACACAGCACACAGCGCGCAAAGTACAAACACCATAAATCAAAATTTTCGGCATTTGCATGGCGCTTGACTTGGCTTGGTTGGAAAACAGCGCCAGAAAACACGAACAACCGAAAAAAATAACGGAAAAAGAAGAAGAAAACGACAACGACAAAATCAACTTGTTTGACACGGAATGGAAAAACGGGCAAAAACAAAAAAAATGTTTCTTCTTCTTCTGTTGGTCGCCAACCATTTTTCATAATCTTTTTCTTTTTTTTCCACTTTTCGGCTGGTATTTTGCTCTAAATTTAAAAACACACACAACATCAACCGGGTCCACGCCGTTCGAAAATTCTCTGCAAAAATTCTCTTCTCTGGTGAAGCGAAGACACCAAAGAGAGAGATGTCTGTGGTATAATCATATTTTGATTATAGCTAGGATAGCACTAGATTTTTTGAAGATATTTTTGGCTTTCAGAATTTGCATGCAATTCTCGGGCGCGCTCTCGCACACCAAAAAGAGAAGAAGAAGAGAAATTTTAGCAGAAGCAGAATAAGGATTCTCTTCAAAAAGAAATAAGATTCTCGACTTGAAACGTTTTTTTCGTTTTGAAGGTTATTACCATCATCATCACCAAAATCATCAGCAATTCGGGTACACACACACACACACTAGTGTTGGTCGGTCCCGGATGAAAATGGAAGATGTTGGCGAGCGAGCGCGCGGATCGCGTGCAACCGATTCGATTAAATAATGGACCAACATTCTGCCATGTCCCCAAATCGCCATTCAATCGCCCTGTAATTGTGTGTGCGTGGAGGCGACAAGAAAAAAAAGTAGAATGAGGATGAGGCCGAAAATGGCCGATTATCGCACAGAATTCCTGAAGCGCGCGGTATAAGCTTATTATTATTATTATTACCATAACAAGATCATCAATAATCTTTACCAATTCCTATTGGCGGCTAATACTTATTGTATGTGTGTGTGTGTCACAACAATACACTTTATTACATAACAACAATTGTGTTGGACCGGCCAATGGACATCGAGTGTGTGAGAGTGTTTGACTTGCTGATTCCCCTATATAAGTCGGGATCTCTCTCTCTGAAAGCCCAAAGTTCCCGGTACTACAAGGTAAATATTATGCAAGATTATTATTGTGGCAATAAGAAGAAGAAGCCATCCTATATTGACAAATGAAGTGAAGTTTTTTGTGAAAGCGCCGAAGAAGAAGATCGAGATAATCATATTAAGTCACGAAAACAAACACACCACACCACGAAAGTGGATGATGATTCCCGAAGTCGAGGCAAAAAAACCTCTCTTATTGCAAATGGTGAAGATGAATAAGAAATTGAAGATATTTTTTTTCTGTGTTCGATGTCAATTCATCACCATTACCATAATCATCATCATCATCATCGCGATGCTCGTCCAAGAAGATCCAAAAAAGAAAGAAGCAAAATGCTAAACGAGTGTGTTTACCTTTTTCGGGGATCGATCCAAGCCATGGTGGTGATGGTGGAACACAACCTGCTGCTGACAAAAAAAAACCTGCTCAATCAATCGCGAGCCGATCAATAGTGTTCAATACGATTGGCGCAAAACCAATAGAAAAAAACGATTACATGTGTGGTCAATCCCGTCACTGCATGTCTCTTCCTGTTCAATTAATTTCACAAAAATTTGTTGTTTCAACGTATCAACTTTTTGTGTGTAATGAATCTGCTGTCATTGGCCAAATATGGCCAATCGGAACGCGCGGGTGATGATTTGATTGGTCGGTTGTTCCCAATGCAATTTTTTGGATGTTCACATACGATCACCCCTATGCGCCCAGCGAATCGGACAAATGGAAATGCCAATCGCGTATTGTGTGAGGATGATGTTTTTTTATTGGCACAGACTATATGTGTTCCATGCCTATTGTTTCAAGCTTTCAACATTGATTAGTGTGTTGGTTGTTGGTGTTCATCAATAAAGGAGAAAGGTATTCGATCGGGTCGATTGATTTTTCCTCTCTCTCTCTCTCTCTCGATCGATACGATATATTCAATCCATCCAGGTGGTATTCGGCTTGGCTTCAAGCTTTTATTGTTTTCTTGTTCATCATCATCATCATCATCATCATCATTATTACCTGAGATGTGTCTGCGGAGGTCTCTATGGGAATGGCCATTTTTTTGTTGCCTCGGAATAAAATTTCAAGATTATTCGGTGGATGGCCCTTCTCTCTCTCTCTCTCTCTCTCTCTCTCTCTCCTTTGCCATCCTGACAATCAAGGAAATGGCGATTTCCGATTCAAACGCGACCCTCACCGCGCGACCCTCTCAAGAAGAGCATCCAGCAACGAGCATCCTTTGACAGGATACGCGACGAGTTAGCATTTTACTGATACGACACATGAATCTTCAATGTCTAGGGAAAATGCCTGAAGAATCAAAGAGAAGAGAAGAGCGAAGAAAAAGATCAAAATTGTCAAGATTTTTGTGTGGCCAGATGAATCAATGATAATTTATGCTGAAGAAGAAGAAGAAGAAGAAAACGCACACACACAACAACAACAAAAAGATGAAGAAAAATTTAGAAGAAGAAGAACACTGGCCGGGCTTCAAAAGCATTCGTGGTGCAAGCTTTGAATCCTAATCGAATTATCCATAGTCATACTGATCATCAATATTATATCACACACACAAATCTGATGTTCACGATTCCAAGTTCCCGTGTGTGTGTGTGTGTGGATTTGTGGCCACAAAACAAAATCAATGCAAATCAAATCAAAACTCTTCATCTTGTGGCATCTTTTTCTTCTTCGTCTTCAATTTCTATGTGTGTGATTCCATATTTATCACCCGCCGCATCCAATTCTGAATGCAACGCACGATATTATGCAATGGCAATAATCTAGCAAAAATCGAAGATATTTTCGAAGACACACCACCACCACCAGCTCAGTCAATCAAAAAACGAAGCGAAGCGTTTTTTTCGTCTTCGTCGAATTCAAAGACATCCACCGCACGCCCACTCTCGCTTCACGCCCCTCCCTCTCTATGTGTGTTGTTAACCTGTTGAGCTCTCCTCAATGGCCTATTGTAATGATGGTTATTGACCAATCACATCAACGACCAATAACTTGAACAAGAACAAATCGCAAATAGCGAGAGAGAGATAATAATGGCCAGCAAATGATGCGCATTCGTCTGATTGGTCGTCGTCGTATATTCATAGCAT